>CALYMY010000639.1:0-20241 GCA_944548615.1 Micropterix aruncella | reverse complement strand
ATATATATATATATATATATATATATATATATATAATTTTTAAATGAAAACTTTTAAAACATTTTTTTTTAATTATAAGGTTAGTGAAGGTTGTACCTTTGCCGGACGTTTCGGAGCCCGTGGCTCCTTCTTCAGCGGCAAGAAGAATACTTATTCTTCTTGCCGCTGAAGAATAAGTATTCTTCTTGCCGCTGAAGAAGGAGCCACGGGCTCCGAAACGTCCGGCAAAGGTACAACCTTCACTAACCTTACAATTAAATATATATATATATATATATATATATATATATATATATATATATATATATATATATATATATATATATATATATATATATATATATATATATATATGTATATATATATATATATATATATATATATATATATATATATATATATATATATATATATATATATATATATATATATATATATATATATATATATATATATATATATATATATATATATATATATATATATATATATATATATATATATATATATATATATATATATATATATATATATATATATATATATGTATATATGTATATATATATATATATATATATATATATATATATATATATATATATATATATATATATATATATATATATATATATATATATATATATATATATATATATATATATATATATATATATATATATATATATATATATATATATATATATATATATATATATATATATATATATATAAATTTTAAATTCTTCCACCTGTCACCTGTCATCTAGTTTTTAAGAAGACAGCATAAGCCGACAAAAAACAAGTATTTCATTGTTTTTTTGCTCGAACTAAGATCTAATTGAGTGATTTTATTATTTAGGAAGGATGGTTGCTTAGTTTAGAGATCGGTTGTTTGAAGGGTGAGTGTTTCTAGATTAAAAAGGCCTTGTAAACCTACATCTCTGTTCGCAAGTCAAAGACAACCAACCAATCTCATTTAAATATAAAGCAATCCCTAATTCAAACAAGGGACCCCTTTCTCCACTATCTACTATGTATGTAAGTGGCTATTATTATTATTTTCTTCATAATCATATATATATATATATATATATATATATATATATATATATATATATATATATATATATATATATATATATATATATATATATATATATATATATATATATATATATATATATATATATATATATATATATATATATATATATATATATATATATATCTATATATATATATATATATATATATATATATAAATGGTTAATGATTCTTGAATTTCAAATAAGATGGACGTTGACCCTGCTACACTGTATTTCATGAGTGTAAATTTCTATTATATTAACATATTTTGTCATTACCGAATGAAGAAATAAAGAACACAAAAAAAGAAAATGTGTAGATTTGTTTAGATGGGTATTATAATAACCCATTAAGGTTTCCTTTTTTGTTCGACCGTTGTTTTAAATGGTAATAATTCCATTATTCGTCGCCAAGCATCATTTTGTGACGTTTATAACGTTAAGCATCATTCTTGTATCGTTTGTGTCTCGGATCACACAAACATGGTTGTATTTGCAGAATTCGAGAAACACAATGACTTTCTCGTTAGTCCACTCCATATATTACCGAAGACAAATACGTGCGATCCCATCGCACTCACGGTGCATAATGGCAAACGTAGTGTGGCCGCTTCAACGCAATAATTCTCGCGTTAAACTCTTTAATGTAACGCCACCTGAGCTATCGCCTAACGTCAAACGGTAATGTTAATGCCGTTGTAAAATTATCGCTTTAGGTGGTGGCCTCACCAACGTTAAATGCCCATCATCATGATAATTAACGTTAAACGCCCATCATCATGATAATTAACGACATTTCCCGTTAGTGTGGCCCAGGCATTAGAGTTTTGACAAGCCAATTTCACTTATTGGCCAAATATACTTTTTGCTACCGTTCGAAAGAAACAAAAAATAATCATCAAAGTCGTATTAGATCCCCGGAAACCCAGTACATCGACGCCGAAAAAGGACATCCACTCTTAAAGTGTCCACCTGTGTATTTGGTGGGACAAGGGTGTACTTTATTAAGAACTCTGGAAACTCTGGAACTCTGGAAACATATGAAATGTTATATAACATATAACACTGTTTGTAAAGCGCCGATCTGCTTGCGTTCGGTTTAAGGTTTTAACAATGTTTTTATGAACGAAGCTCGTTTCCGTTCCGTAGGCAATTGTGAGCTGCCGTCTTTTTTCCCTCCCGTTTTTAATTACTGTCCAGCGCAATTTGAATACGCATTTAAATATAAATTCACCCCGGCGGCGGAAGAGGAAGATCTTTGTTACGTTCCGCTTATGAAATATGCGCTTCGGGCGACACCCGAGCCAGGCGCCGGGATGCCAGGGGGACGCACGCCACGCCGCGATTTATCGCGATTTTGGCGGTGACATTTTACGGATATTTCGCAAAGAGAATTAAATTATTAAAAGGGGTAACCTTGTGTATTTTTTTGCTTTACCCTTATATAATGTTTTATTTTATTTTCTATCATATTTTAATAAACCAGTTGATAGGAGTTCCTACACTTTGCAGTCAAAATTAACTAAAATGACTACCTGAATATAAACCAAAATTACAAAGTTAACGAAGTTACTACTCGAATATGTATATTAGTACATATTATAAGGTTGAAAAAATAACACATATAAAAAGGTTGATTATTCAAGTGCAGATTTTCAAGGTTATAAGAACATTCTAGTTATTAATAAAAAAATCCGATAATTTTATCCAAAATTTATTGATAAATTCACTTTTTTTTTAATTTATTTATTTAAGAATTTAACCTAAAACATTGATTTTGCTTACAAAAATAACAGGAACCGAATGGCAAAACCTTAACTGGGACTAGCCCGTTCTAGGGTGGACAGGACTCTAATATTACAATCAATTATGCACAAGTTTTAGTAAAATGCTAATAACACCTAAATTTTCCCTAAAATGTGTATATGATAATATAATAAATAAAATGCAATTCCATTATATAATCGGCAATAAATATTATACGGGGTGTTATTACAGCACGGGCTTTTTTTTCTGTGGGTGAATCAGTACAACGTAGTAAGCAACTATTGATAAAAAAATTTGGAAAAAACTAAAAAATAAAGTTTTTTTTTTTTAAAAAAAATGTTTTTTTTTAATTTGTTTTTTTATTTTATTTTTAAATATTATGAAAAGCTATGATCACGATGCGCTATCTAGCGGTTGGTAAAATGTCGCTGATATTGTTTATTTACGACTTATTACCTACCGCTAGATGGCGCAGCACGCTCAAACGCTTCTCAAACCTTTATTTAACAGTCAACTTCTTCAAATTTCCAAATTAAAAAAAAAACAAAAAATATTTTTTTTCCAAAAAAAAAATTTTTTTTTCGGTTTTTTCCAAAAATTTTTATCAAAAGTTGCTTACTACGTTATACTGATTCACCCACAGACTAAAAAAGGCCGTGCTGTAATAACACCCTGTGTAACATTCGATTAAATAGAGAATGACATTTATTATATGTATTCTGGTACTATTGAAAATATCGTACTAAGTATCAATCAAAATATTTTGTAAGTCCAAAAAATATAATATAATAACAAAAAAAAATGATTTTGAAAAATACAAATCTTTCCAATACGTATAGACGTATTTTGTTTTTGAACCGTATTTTCTAGTTGACACTCCCAAATCACAACTATTTCAGATTTGAAGGGATTATAACGATTAAAAGATAGTAAATCAGCAGCAGCTTGCTCAATAGAAAATATATATGACAGCGGGAATCACTATTATTATTAGAGAAATGCATAATAAAAATGTAATAGATTTATTAAAGGGAATAAAACACACGACGGCCGTTACAAAAAGTGAACTATAGTATTTATAATTGATATTTGGACAGCTAAGGTACCTACCATACGACACTCGGAAGGACATAACAATTCTAACAATACCACATTCATCTAAATCGGTTCGACCGTTTAGAAGTTATGATAACACTCCTATTTTGGGCAGTCGTGTAACAATACGGATTTTGGCTTTGATGCTGATCCCCCCCCCCACCCCCCTAACTCTGTATAGAGCCTTGAGACGAGCGAATCCCCACCCAACTCTACAGAATCTGGGTGTTTCTCTTAAAAGCTACATCCTAGATTTTCCCTTCTCAAACAAAATACAAATATCTGACACTCGCAGCGCTGAAACCCTTTTCACGAAAGAGTCCCATAGTTTCCGCTCGGAATATTTCATTTGCGTTGTCATCTTACGCATGCCTGACATTTTTCACGAAGCTACATTTTCGGTTGAAACGTTGAAATTTTCAGAGCTACACGGCAAGGCAACGCAAAGCAATTTATGTCCCTAGTAAGAGCAGGGCCGCACTCGAAAGCAAAGCTGCGATCGTTATTTATATATTTCACACCCATTTATAGTCGAGCATCGGTTCAACTACAGCTGTCAGCTACAACGGGCGAACCCGTCACATCAGGAAGTTTTAACGATATGAGATTGTTCTGCCTCCCGTTGGTGGGCGTAAAGGACCTGAGACGAAAACAGTCCACTGTCTGGTTATGCCACTCGTCCGTCAGAGGCCAACGCCATACGGCGAGGCACCGCGAAAGGTAAACCGGCAGCCTCGCCATAAGCCATTTAGAGCGCTTGCACCGCTTATCCATCGTCTTATACAATAAAGCCATTTCGTAACATTTAAAAACCTGTAATAATAATTATACAATCATTCTTTCTTGATACAACACTCTTCCAGATCCTACGAAGTATTCAGGAAATATATCGCGCAGTTGTTTTGCATTTCGTTAATAACTATTTAAAGACACGGGTGTTGTTATTTCCTCTACTCCACCTGCAGGGATGCTTCTGCAGTTTCCTTGTCCAAGTGTACCTGTACCAAAGTCCTCTTCATCGACTAAATCGGCAGCGTTAATGTATACTCGTTTACGATTAGTTTAAAGTCGTATACGATTAGTGTATATGATTAGTTTAAAGTTATGCAACCCAAATGCCGGTTTAATAATAGAAACTGTGTTATCCAATGAAACAGATATTGGTTTTCTCAATACTCTGAATCGAGAAACCATTATCCAAAAGGAAGTTTCTGTATGTGCATAGTATTTTTTATTTATTTATTTATTTTATAAACACATCAACATTAATGCCATTATATTAAATAAAATATAACAAACATTAATACTGTTATAAGTACATACATAATTAGTATTAAAAATGCAAGTAGATACGGTTATGTAATCTCATTCTGAAATGAAAAAAGCGCAATGTCACACACCTTGGAGAGATGTGGGCACTCTATAAAAGTAACCAGATCTGAAGCCGTCGAACATAGAGCATTAATGTGCCGTAAAGTACGCGTAAGCAGACTCCCCTGACTTAGGTTGGTTCGCGAGGACGGTTCAGCAAATAGATTACGTGACCGAACTGGATTATAAATATCCGGAGCAAAGAGACATAGCTTCGCTAGCACGCTAAGATTATCAAATCTGCCAAGGATCATAATAAAAATATAGGCCACGGTGATCATTCAACTGCGAAATTTGAGGGAATTATAGCCCTTCATTCTGAGTAAAAAAACTAGTTGTGTATTAATAATGACAGTATCTGTAATGCTTAAAATAAACGAAACGTAAGAAACATAATTGGAATTTTCAGACATTTTTATTTTAAGAAGAAGAAGAAGAATAAAAATATGTAATGTTTTTATTAGCTGGACCTGTATTTATGTAAAGGAATCTTTCTTATTAATATTTATAAACTTCCTAAATTTTGAATAATTAGATTTTTTTACACATGTATTAAGGACCGATGATGATGAATTAATTTCATAATGTTAACCTAATATCCTGACCAGGAGCATAAGGATAAAAAAAAAGATACCAAATTTTACAGGTTAGACATACGTGTATCCATACAGGTTTACAGGTTAGACATATAACTATCCATATAACGACAGTAAATATTGTCCATCTTTATAAATAAAATTATAGTTTAAAAAACCTAAAAACACTAAAAAGAAAAAAAGTTATTCTTTTTAAAAAAAACACGCTTTAATAAACAAAAAGTATAAAATAATTTTGAAATAAAAGGAAATTGTTAAAAAGCGATATAAAATACCCTAACTCAATATAGTACAATGATTTTGAATAGCTTTAAAATGAGGATAAAATGACTGACAAAAAAATATAGTAATTTTTAAAAGCGCGGGGTGCTTGATACGATTTTTTATAAATATTTCATTTCTAGCTATTTGTAAATATAGAGTTATATTAAAAAAGTAGAAAGCACCTGACACTTTTTTTTGTCATTTTATTCTCATACTAAACTTATTCAAAATCAATTAACTATATTGAGCTAGGATACAATCTGTCGCTGTCAAACAATATCTTTATATTTCAAAATTTTATACTTTTTGCTCACGTTGATTGCTGGGATATTCATATTATATAGTATTGTGAATATATAGATACAGATATTAATGACATCATAGGTACGGCTGTGGTAACATAAAGATCCTTGTGTGGATTTCATATAATTGCATTTGCTTTAACACATGCAACATTTGCGCAATGTATGCATAAACGGGATATTGTATAAATTCTTTAGGTTACGAATAACGAAACGTAGCAATTTAAAAGAGGACATGGACAAATCAGTGATGCGTCCCTTGAACGTAAGCTAAGAATTAAAGATATCTCCTAGATTCTTCACCTTAGCAGTTCTAGCGAGCACATAAACAGTGATGGCAACCCTTGTTTCCAACCCTTACACAAAATGTTGTGTTTCAGATCCTAGATCCAGCCCTGGCCTAGGGAGAAAGAGAAAGTGCCGCTCGGCACGCGATTCTCCCAAATTTGAATATTGCCTCAATTTCAACGCACAAATTACGCATTAAAAAATAAATTAATCCACGCAACTGCTAGGCTAGGTGGGAAGCGGGAGCGAAAGAGAAGGGAGAGGGGGGGGGGGGGGGGAGCGAGTCAATATTTCAACCTAGTCACTAGATCTTATCGCTGTGCGGGTGGGCAGTCTAACAATGAATAATCGTGTTACCAAAAATAGGTGAAAAGCTGAAAAAAAGCTTGACACACCTGAGTGGTTTGTGTAGGAAGAACAACGAAAAGAACTTCGACAAAACTGTTCTACTGAGAAATGATTTTCATATATGTTAATAAACATTGCGTTATAAACAAGATAACAAGTAAATATACGAAAAAGAATAAAAAACACTAGTGCGTTACAGAGAGTAAACTATTGTATTTATAATTGTTTTTATTACGGTTTTTTATGAAATATTTGTGGTTTATGTATTTAACCATATCGATACATTCACTCAGATCAGACTACAGACATACACTCAATCAGACCTTTTACACTAAACATGATATATTTATATTAATATACTAACATTTAGATATTTGGACATTTAGACAATTACTTACTAGATATTTGGACAGTTAAGATACCCTATACACTTGGGTTGATTCTTACAATAGCACACACCTCTTAATCGGTTTAGGCGTTTAAAAGTTATGGTGGAATGAAGAAAAGGAAAATATACAAAGATGAACCCTGAACACATTACGCTATTTTTTTTGGTGGGCAGTCGTGTAAAAACGAATTTACCGCGTGAAGTTTGTAGCACTCGATGTTGCCACCGCTTTTGCCCAGGGTAAAAGTGTAGAAATTCGTTTTACTTTCTCGACCCATCAACCAACGAGTAGGGAAAGAATTGTGAACTTGCTATTTTTTAAATAAAGTCGGAAATATCCCTTTTGAGCCCTTCTGAGACGATTTCCAGATGTGTGTCTGTGCTTGTGTGTCTGTGTTAGTGTGTATTCCTCCACGATAACACCTCGACGCTTAATCCGATTGAGCTGACATTCGGCACGCAGGCATCGTTTCATCAAGGTAACAGTTAAAAAGGTTGTGTTGAATCGGTCCACCAGGGGGCGCGCTAGTCATATTTACATCTTAAAATATTTGGACTTATAGACTTGAAGTTTGGTACACAGATGCCTTGTCGGGCTGAAATCATATTGAATTTTCACCGGTCAGTATATTCGCATAAAAGACTGAATCTAACGAGTTTAATGCGTTATATTCTCACTATCCACGCTAGTCGCCGAGTATCCCTTTCAATGTGAGATTGAAGGGATATCAATCTCAAATCCTTCCATAAATCCTTAGCTACTTGCCATGAAGATTTGTGGTGACAAAACCGATTTTTAAAATCTTATTTATAATGTCATACAACCGCCCAGTCTTCGACTTCATAAAAATTGCGTTATTTTAATTCCAATTCAATCAATATACCATATCATAAAAACAAATAGCAATAAAATACTTTGTTTATATTAAGCTTGATCTATAGCAAGGACGAATTTAAAAATGGAGGTTTCAGTTAAAACTTTATATGCAGGACATGGACAACAAGAACTTTAAAGAGTATTTAATAACAAATCAAACTTTTTTAAGTAATTTAAATAGGCACAAATATTGTGCCTATTTAAATTACTTAAAATAGTAGAGCCTTATTGTCTGATTATTTTATATGGTCTTATATATGTATTTTTAGTTAAAAATGCATAACGTATATTTAATTTCATTATTTAACATTTTACTGACAATTTGAATATTACGATGAATAATTTTACTACGTATCTTTTCAAATTACTAACTACTTCAAATATTAGGCTTCTATTTTGATTATTTATATTTATAGTTTGACAATCTAGTAGTTTATTCTTGACTACCTATGTATGTTCAGTAAAGAGTAGTAACGAGACTTACTACCTAGCACAATTATTTTGACACGTCCAAGAGCGGTCTTTAGCCGTCAATTGGACACGACGAAAATGTAATGTATGTAATGTATTCATATAGTCAAATAAAAGTAATATTACATTAACACCACTTGAACTAGACAGAAATGGTCGAGAAACTTTTTAAGTTGTAAGTTACATTATTTCGATTAAATGGGCACTAACTGTGATGACAACTCGACCGCCAGGTCTAGAGTCAAACTAGGCATATTAATAACACCTCTGATGGCCACTACCACAAAAACTACAACTAGAAAGTAATTCAGGCTAATGGCGCTAAATTCAAATAGAAAACTAGTAGTAATGTGAAGAGTATAAGTAAGTACTTTTCTAAACGCTAACACGGTAGTCGAATCGTTGTGTATATACTCGTAGTAGCTGTAATTAAGTCATCCAAACGATGAATAAAATTAATTTGCGAAAGAATTTTTCAAATCGGGTAATTCGTTTGAAAGTTACGGCCTCATAGGTAATTCAGCTTTAAATGTTGTAACTCAAGAACGCACATTCCAATGATAAAAACTGTTTTTATAATCTGTTTTCCGCAGTAATTTAGAGAGCTCATAAAAAAATAGCTACCGTACGATACTACGGATTTGAAGACTTGCCGCTTTCCTTACAGCGTGCCTCTACGTCAGTTTGATCTTCTTAGATAGAAGCATTTTACCGTTTTGTTAGATTGAATAAGATTTCCACCAAAATAAATCTGATTTATTTTGATACTAAAGCTAAACGGTTGGAGTACTATTTTGATGAAGTTTACTTTTAGAGTATTGCCCCAACAATCAAAAATGGGTAAAAAAAATAAAAAAAGATAAAATCAATCATTAAGGGTCAGCAACATGTAAACCCGAAAAAAAATAAAACGTAGGATCACAATTGCTGAAACATTACGAATTATATAACTTACAGACACAATTATATAACTAATTATATACAGATAAGTAGATAAAGGTCTAAAGTAGGTACATTATGATTTAAGTCCTAATGTGTTAAACTAATAATAGAATTAGAAGGTGAAAATCAGTCAAATACTTTTCTGTGATCATTTTCTCACCCGTTTAAAACGTTTGTAGACAAAATTAACAATTAGAATCAGGTCATGCTTATCATAAAAAATGCATTGCCATCGGAACTGAACCAATATGTAAATTTTCAACTTCAAATGATAATATTTGAGGAGTTCCCTCAATTTCTCATGGATCCCATCATCAGAACAAGATTTTGATAAAAGTGCAACCAATCTGAAAGTATATCCTTTCAAATAAAATAATGATTTTCCAAATCGGTTCATAAATAACGGAGTTCTGAGGTAACAAACATTTAAAAAAAGGTACAACCAAATTGATAACCTCCTCCTTTTTGGAAGCCAGTTTATAATATTTCTGTGATTAATAAGATGAATATCTAAAAGTCAAACTAATATTGAAAACTCGTTTATACCAAAAATTATCACTGTCAGTCACTCAAGTGCATAATTAAAACTATGAAAGGAATTTGATTAGGTATTATTTCAAGTGTCTATCCAGTGATAATCAAGAAATTTCTAATACTTTATAAGTTCTTGTGTAATAATGATTAAATTTCATTCTGATAATCAAAACCACTTTAATAACTGTTGTCAGCAGGATGTAGTTAAAGTGTTAATATTTATTCGCTGCATAAATGTCATGTCATGGTGGTATTATTATATTTTATTTATTTATTTATTTAAAAATTAATTACTATAAAACATTGATTTGCTTACAAAAATAACAGGAACCGTATGGCAAAACCTTAACCTTTTGCTTATTCGATTCTGTCACCCAACTGGGACTAGCCCGTTCTAGGGTGGACAGGACTCTAATATTACAACCAAGTGTGCTTGATTGCTTGATTGCTTACAAATGTACATGTTTCAGTGTAAAGCTAATAACACTAAATTGCCCTAAAATGTGGTCTTTAAAAAAAATACTAATGATAATATAAAATATTAAAAGATAATATAATAAATAGAATACAATTGCATTACATAATCGGCAATAATATAAAATTCGATTAAATAATATAAATAAAGTTATATATGAGAAAAAATTAAACAGTCATTAATGTTTAATATATGTTAAGTAATATAGAATTTAATACAAAAATATCTAGTCAAAAATAAGTACAATTCATTGTCAAAATAATATATAACAACAAAATCAAACAATTTTTGGTATTTAATTCAATGTTAAAATATACTCAACATACATGTTTAAAAATATGTTTTTATAATTTGTGCACCTAAGTTTTATTAAACTATTATTTCTAACATTTGATGTATGGTTAGTCTGTCATGATTCGATAACTATTTATTTATTTTATTTTTAAATTCCCTAAATGTCAAATTCAATTTATACTGTCCGATCTGAAATTATCAGATTTTTCAAAACTCGTGTACCTTTTTGTCGCTGCCTCTTGGCTATTATTAATTCATTTGACCCTAAAGGGCAGCCATAAATGGCTGCAAAAATTAGCTTAGGTGCCAGATATGGTCGCCAAATCAAATGAGATGAATTTGTGACTTCAATTTCGGGATACAAGCTATTTACTATGCTGGAGAAGGTTGAATCAATCAAACCAAAACGTATCTCTGAACATCGTTGTTTGGCAAATAGAAATATGACGAGTTTCCAAATCTCAAGCTTTTTTAAGATACAATTTCTTCATCATCTATCTAGAATACGCGTCGATTGATTTATTTTTCCCTTCCTTCCTTAAACGCAGTTGCTCCTCAACTTAAAAATAATGTATTCGCTTTACCTTATAAAGAGCAGGTTGGGGTGGAACAATTCATACAATTCATAGGAAACTAGTGTTTTTGTAACTCAAATCCCCAATTTTGACTCAAATTCAGGTGACGTCCAGTCAATCGTAGACAACGGCGGTGGTAACATCGCCGAAACGTCGAGTGCTGCAAGCTTCATGCTGTAAATCCGTTTTCCCTTGCTTACCCAAGGTTGCTTCTTCTGTGATATGACGAGAAACAGTTTTTTAATGCGGCTACGGATGCTAGGGCTTCAGAAGGATATATTCATCATTGAGCTATAAAAAGCTATATTTTTCGTATTCAATTTTCCCTGGATCCCTGCGCTGCCACTCAATATGTCCTCTAGCGCTCGTCAACCGCCTCGGCGTCTCCATTTTTGTCTTGTGTACCCTTCATACCGTCGTTTATGCGTGGCATCCAAGAGGCTTGGCCTTTGTGTTCGCCTGTTGTGTCGTCTTGTTTGCCTTTTGTGTCGATTATCTCTCTCCGCCTCTTCAGCCATCGTTTGCATTCTATTTTCATACAAAGCTATCCGTTTGTTTGCGAATTATGAAATTGCGAGGCGGTTATCGCGATACGGTGCTCAGATAAGGGCGCTGTGAAAATAACAAGCTTCAAAATCTGAGCTGAGGGATTCACAAATAACCGTGATAGCACTTCAAGTTAACAAAAAGATAGAGAAAACCATAAAAGAAAGAGAGAGAGAGAGATATAGAGGGAGAGAGAAAAAAAGATCGGTAGAGAAAGAGACGGAAAATTGGAAGGAGAGATATAAAGATTTAGATTACATTATATTCGTATCCAATTGGCGAATATACTGACTGCTCATGGACGTGTCACTATATACTATAGGTTATAGTACGGGCCAAAGGAACGTTCCGGTGAGACAATAAATCATTAGACCAGCCCGCCCCTTTTAATACCTGCTTGTAAGGGATGCGTTTCATAACCTTCGTAGATTATCTATCAGATTATTATATTATTGAAATTGAGCATCTAAACTTTTGTCGAGTCACTTTTCAGTTCGTCAAAAATTGACAAATTGTTATGTATAAAGCACCGAGTCTGCATGTTAATGTCACCCTTCAACTTCAATAGCTCCAGGTTAGAAAATATGGTCTCCATTGCTCGACAAGTAATGATGTTTTATCCGCGCAGCATTTTATGATATACATATTTGGGACTCATTATTACAAAATGCCACGATAGCATTTTACTAGTGACTGTTTGAAAATTAATAATGACCTATGATATGCCATGCTATAATAATCAGTTATCTATTAAGTACTCATTTAATAACTCACATCACATAATTAGGTCATTATTTAATTAATCTAATTATAAAATAATACTTAAACCGAAAATATTAATAAATATAGCAATCGGTACTATAATAAATGCAGATGTATAATACTGTTTCATCGAGCAAGTTTCATTCATCAATAAGCAATATCGACGTTAGCCGCATCCTTGTTGACAGCTCGGTTTGTTACCCCCATCGGAACGTTCCTTTGGCCCGTACTTTAGTAATATATAAGCTGCTGTAAGTAACGGGTAGTTATTAAAGGCTTTTTGTATGATACTATCTTGAGTATAATAACTATTTTACAGACAAAAAGATGATCTAATTAGTTCAGGATCATGACTGATTCAATAAAATAAAATAAAATAATCATGAATTATTAGATTCCGGTCATACAATCAGTCAAATTACTAAAAAAAAACAATAACTAAATTCCAAGAAAAAATATCCTAATATTATGGAAACTATCGCGGTTGTTTGATATTATAAATAGGATGAAACGAATTTACCGCGTGAAGTTTGTAGCGCCCGATGTTACGGCGACGCTGCAGCCGCTGTTGTCCAGGGTAGACTAAAGCACTGTCAATCGTTATCCGTTTTTCTGCATGTAGGCGGCAAACTGCTGTTGTTGTTCCGTAAATTATAACGGTGGTGGGGCGGCGGGGTCAGAGCGCGAATTTTGAAAAGCCGCTATGCACACTACACTCACTGTACCGTGTGTCACGTCCTTGCGCTCTGAGATGGGCATTGAAAACTTTTTAGAAGAGGGTTCCACGTAGTAGAGAGTTTGTAACCGTCGTCTCTATTGAAGTTCGGCCATTTGACATTTTGAAACCCTGGGACTCCAAAAAAAGTGATTTCTGGAAAATGTCTGTCTGTATGTGTGTTTGGGTGTTCATGTGTTAGCGGTGTGGAGTTGGTCTATGGCGGGGTCATAGCAAAACTGGGGTTAGTGGATTGTCTCTGTGTAAAGCCGTTGCGATACTTTCCAGGGTGAAATTATGGCAAAAGCCTTTATAACCTAGGATGGCGGGTATGCCAGTAGTATAGCGTTGCCATAATAGTTTATGTACTGACCGGGACACAAATCAAATTTCAAGAAAAGTAATGTCATAGTGCTCCACCATGCTGTCCGTAGTAGTTGGTAGGTATCTATCCAACAAGAAAAAGAGATAAATATAATGAAGGAACATTTTAATTGCCTATGTTTAATTAACTAAATAATAGAATTTCAAATTCAAATTCAAAATTCTTTATTAATCTATAATATTACATATATTTTTAAATTCAAAGCCATCCTAACTAGGCCTCGCCTGTAGGCTTAATATAAAAGAAGGTAGAGTGGTTTTCGTAACTTGATGTATTATCTTTGTATATTATTATGTTAAATTTAAGAAGATAGATATGTCTCCAAAATAATAAAGCGCAATAATATTAAATTTAGGTATATACATATAAATATACACGTACATACATAAATAAATATATACTTTATAGATAAATATAAAATAAAACTATATATATATATATCGACGGTGGAAAGGAAAAAGTTACTAAGCGACATGTAGCCAACTTTACAGGAGAGCCATTTGAAGTTTAAATTTTTCGTTTTTAATTCGTATAAAATTTTCTATTTATTTTATTGGCGTAATTCATAGTTATAAATAGGATAGAAAACGAATTTACCGCGTGAAATTTGTAGGACCCGACGTTTCGGTGACGTTGCAGCCGCCGTTGTCAAGGGTAAACTGAAGAGCTGTCAGTCCGTTGTTTTGCGGGTAGGCCGCAAACCGCTGCCGCCACTGCGTAGGTTATAACGGTGGTGGGGGGCCGGGCTCGGAGCGCGGGAATTTTTAAAATCCGTCTTGCACACAACACTCACTGTATCCTGTTTTACGTCTTTGCGTTCGGCGTTCGGCGGCGGGAACATTTTAAGAAGAGGGTTCCACGTAGAAGAGAGTTTGTAGCCGTCATCTCTATTGAAGTTCGGAGTTCTTCTTATTTCAATGGCTTCCCGGATCATGCGAGGAAAGTAGAATTGTTCCTTCGTTTTCTATCCTATTTATAATGTCAAACAACCGCGATAGTCTTCGATTTCATAATTCATAGTTTATTTAAAAGATATTTTTATTCTTTATTAAATGCCATATATATAATTTTGTTTTTCTTGCTATTTCAGAAGTTAGTGTCGCTTAGTAATATTTTAATCAAAATCGCTTACAGGAAAAAACGACCAACCGACAAGCGACATTTACTCTCAGGTAGGAAAGAAGTCCTAAATAGGTATTTTTACAGACTTTCGGTATGGAAAAAAAGCCTAAATAATAGAAACACTTTTCTATAGTCAGGGTAAAGTTGCTTAACGCTTTATGATTCGATAGGGTTTATCTGGGACTTTATATCCAAGGGATGAATTTTGTTTAGGTATCGACCTAAGTATTTCATATTATCTTGGTTTAAAAAGGAGAAATAGCATATCCTCTACCTACAAAAATACCCATCATCAACTAATAAAACGACTATTTTTTATTCACACAATTGTTTAAGAGATAAAAAAGACAAAAAATTCTAAACAAAAATATATGTTAAAATAAAGGAACAGTACTTACTTTACTAAATAATGCACGTTGAATTTGTATTTAAACGTAATTGTAGTTAGTTGTAATTGCAGTTAAAAAGTATACCGTTTTTATAGATAATCGCCAACTTTTTAAATAAAACCATTTTAAAACCAACATCAAACAGGAAATTGTAGAAAAATTTGAAAACAATATTATTTTTGGCTAATATTACGATACCAAATTTAAAGTAATTTTTAGTATGCTTTGCATTATTACGCAGTTGTAATAAATAAGTCTCTTGTCAGAATTTTTTATAAAAGTGTTGACATAATTTAAATTAACAAGACTTAATCAATATATCAGTCAAAAAATCGTATTTAGTAAGAATAATTATTAATTATACGTATTGAATCAAGATTCTTAAGTTCACATTGGATATCTTTATCAATTTAAATAATAACGTAGGTAACACAATCATAACTTAAAAATAAGGAAATTATTTTAACCTATCTAATTAAAATTGAAACCGAAGGCAGCGCATAAACTAATTTGTAGTGATATTTAGTAAGTTTTTAATAGACTTACACTTAAGAACTAGTAGAAAAAAACAGTTTTTTCTCCTTTAAGGAAATACTTATTTAAGACTTATTAGTATCTATATCTTCGATGTCTGATTCAGGCAAGGTATCTTTTTCAGTTGAAGAATGTGGAATTTTGATATATTCATGTTGGAAATGAGTGGGTATAACTTTGTCCCTACACAGTTTAGCTAAGTCCTCATATTTCAGCTTTGAAATTGGCAGATATGATCGATAGCATGACATAAGAGGCACTTTAGTTTTTGACTGAATTTCAATTACACTCGACTTTGCAGATTTGTTCATTGTATACTTGATTGTAATAGTTGAAGGTGTATTTTTCTTAAACGTCGCAATCCTAATTTTACTTATATGTCCCATTAAATTACCTTTAAAATATTTATCAGCTATAGAGTCCCATTTATAAAAATCTTCAAAACCAACTTTTTCAACCTCGTATGGCAAGGGATCTTTTCTTGCAGTGCTGAACACAGTGTACCATTGCGATGGTGCATATATGATTGTTTTCTTTAAATTGGCATCAATAACTGCATGCACACTATCTACAGGCATATACGTGTGACCGGTAAGTAAATAATTTACTTGTATTGTTTCAAGATTTTTGCACTCCTGCAAAACGGAGTGTATCATCGCCAAGACTACCCGGTTGCGATTTTGTCCAGGGCAGCAGTCACAGTAAAGCAGCAAGTTTTTTATGTTGCCCCTTTTATCAACCGATCTTATGTATCTATGGAGGATACTGGATATTTCATTAGCTCCCCTTTAGCCATTACACTCATCCCAATAAAAGCAAAATACCCTGCGTGTGCCATTCTCATAGAAACATAAATTATAGACAGCCAATTTTCGTGAATAATATAACAGCATAGATTCTCCGTGTGGAGTGTTTAAAACTTTTTCCAAATCGAAACTAACACATAGAGTGCTGGGATCACTTTTATGGATATTTTTGTGTGCAAAGAAGCGGTTGTAGCTTTCAGTTTTTTCAATTTCGTGACTAGCTTTTTCTTCCGCTTTTGCCGAATCTGTAGTATCTGACTGTTCAAATTTCAAGCACTTCAAGCATTTGTCTTTTTTGGGCACGTGGAAACCAATATTAAAGTCTTCTGTAAATAGTCTACGAAATACTTTTTCACTAACAAAATCCACTACGTTTTCATCGGATCGTTTCTTATAAATATTGTACAATTTTGGAATATTTTTGAATTCCTGTGGTAAGTAGACCCGGGAGGAATCATGCCGACAATAGTGAGATGCGACTGCAGGCAAACTTTTGATGAAATTTATAACGGATTCAATAGTAGCTGGTTTTGTTTTATTTGGCGGTATACATTTGCCTCGTAAATCTTCTTTAGCACAGCCCCAATCAGAGTTCTTGACCGTATGGTAGATGGATTTTGATGAAATGTTTAAAGTGGCAGCCAAAAATTGTAAACATACGACCCTTCTTCCTTCTCCGTCATTAATGTGGTATTTAAAACTTGTGCTACGCCTTTCTGAGCTGACACGCTTACGCTTTATAGCTTGTTTTTGTGTTAAACTTACGATCCAGTCTCGTCGGCGGTCCACTGAAAGTTTCCAAAAATGATTGAATACGTGTTGCCTCTTTTCAAGCGATATGTCTATGCAATTGTTACCACATTTTTTTCCACTGCATGGATTGAGTTGGAGGGATTTGGCATTTACAACTTTGCCACCCTTTCGTACATATTCATCACCGACAGAACGTTTTTGTTGTCGTTCCCTCTTTAAATTTTTTTTCTTTTGTCTCAAACCTGCTTCACCCACAACTTCTTCTGGTGTATCATCCACCATTCTCTTTTTCTTCTTAGATTTACGTAGCCCCTTTTTTACCGTACTATCATTTACATCATTGTCTTCAGACGTATCCGATCCTTTCCATTCATCCGAATCTAAATCCGCTCCATCATAATCAATAAATGTTGAAAAATCTTCATCGGATATATAGTCTATATAACGTTTATCGGGTTTAGAGTTTCGTTTGCGACCTCTTCGGCTTTCAGATTTTGATCCCCCAGGACGACAGTACTCATCAACCGTTGAATTTGTTGAGATTGTATTTTGTTCAATTGAGCTTGCAGCCGGCATATTTGGTGTATTTAAGAAATCATTGGAGTTTTGGATGGAGTTTACAGTGGGAATATTTGGATTTTCGGACTCTGTAAAAGCGGTAATTACATTTCTATATGGTGAAGTGATTGTTTCGGCGTATGCCTTTCTAGGAGAGCTAGTTTCAGCTACAAAATATTTGTCAGTCGTTTTTTTCACTTCAAGTGGAGCTTCTACGTTAACGTAGGATGGACCAGCGACATCCTCAATAAAAGATACAGTAGGTATTAAGCGAACAATATTCAGGAGTAGCTATAGAATGATGGTGCTCATTAATTAAACTATCTAAATCATCTCCACGATCTATAAGAAAAGGACCTTCATAGAAAGGGTTATAGTTTTCAATTTCTTCGTTTTCTGTAGCTATCTTAGAAGTACAAGCGACTGGGATATTCGACGTCCGTTTATTTATCAGCGTTTCATCCTAAAAAATAAGGATAAATTATAAGAACATCAGCTCATTTCAACACTCTTAAGACGAACGAAATCATAGGGTAAAATCTTAACATAATAGCTATCCACTAGTTAAGTAATTAAAACCGCCGATAAAGGAGCAGGACCCGCACACAGTTTCTAAAGTAACAGGATTCGTTTCGTATCCGTCCGTTACAGAAAGTAGAAACCTAATTAAGTAGATACAATGAAATTTAATAGAAACGCTACAACACCATTTTGTACACCAATGCATGCTATAAAATTTGCCAAAATCCTTTTTAGTTACAAACGCACGTTAGTATTAGCGTGGAGTGATTCGCAAAATATAAAATAAATATATAGTAGAATAATAGTAGTAAGTAAAATAGGTTATTAAAAGCAGGTAGGTACATACCGGTTCCTTATCAAATAAAAGCTTTTTGCGTGCTTGCTTCTTGTGATTCAAACTTTTACCATCTATATTTAAGTTATCAGCCTCTGTATTGATATCGAATATATTTTTTAAAGGCATAGAATTCTGTAAAGAAAACAAAATATTAGTTACCGTCAAATAATAGGTAAATTTAAATTGCCAAGAGATTGGTAGGTAAGTAGATACTTTACCAAAGTTACGTTTGTTTCTGAATTAGATAAACCCGCATTCATCAAAGCCAGGTCGATTATTTTGGACGAACGGCGTTTGTTTCGGTCCATGACTCTAAAACAATAATTCATACTCATTATGAAACTGAAACATAAAGTAAAGAAAAATAACACTTTAAAATAAAACGGTTACCAGATAATCTATCTAAGCGGCGGATAACGGGACGCGCGTGGTAACTAAACGACGCTTCGCCGCACACTGACTGTTCATTTTGTTCCCAAAAGCCACTCAAGGCCACTTTGAAGCATGGTCAAACGACGAAGCAAGATACGCACGGAAGACACAAACTCCATTTTAAATAAAACTTCTTCCCGCAATTAATATCTAAGCGCCAAAAATAATTTAGAAAACGGCAGGTCATATTTTCCTATGCGACGAATGTAATCTGTTTTAAATGAAGGAAGAAAATTACTAAAAGACATGTTTTCGTAAATGAGAACTCTTAATAAATATCTAAATGCCAAATGGAAAATATTTAAGGTAAGGAAGAAAGGCTGATGTCTGAAAATAAAACAATTTTCGGAAGAGTAAAATTACCTAACTAAATTATTATTTTTTCATACAATCGGGAAAAATGGACCAACAGCCAAAATATTTTAAATCAATAACATGTAAAGTTTACTAAGTAGAAAAACAGTTTAGAAAAAACTTCCAAATCTAATATTTTAAGAAATTATCAAAATTTTAGTCGCTTGGTCGCCGAAAACTCTAAATAATCAACCAAATACAAAATATCTAAGCGACAACAAAAATCATCGCAGACGCTTGAGAGTACAACCAATCGACGCAGAATTTTTTTCTGATTCTAGTGATATATATATAACTCAATATCGCCTAAACTGTCGCTTAGTAACTTTTTCCTTTCCACCGTCGATATTAACA
>CALYMY010000638.1:0-20391 GCA_944548615.1 Micropterix aruncella | reverse complement strand
TTTACAAACATTATCAAATATATATATATATATATATATATATATATATATATATATATATATATATATATATATATATATATATATATATATATATATATATATATATATATATATATATATATATATATATATATATATATATATATATATATATAATATATATATATATATATATACATATATTCGTCTCAATTGAAGGCATTTTGTGTTGCATAAGGATAAGCCCTATTTATGAGATATATGGATGAATAGTGATCGTTAGTCGACTGCAAAAGGACCTTTAAACTTACATTGCACCGTCGAAAGTCGTGCACATCCGTAAGTATATCTCATTCAAACATAAGCATTTCCAATACAAGCTGGGATTTCCTTCGCTACTTTTTAAGTAGCTTTTACTAATTTTATTTTAAATAAAAACATCATCCTATAAACGGATTTCTTTACAAACCTTATCAAATATACTATATATATATATATATATATATATATATATATATATATATAATATATATATATATATATATATATATATATATATATATATATATATATATATATATATATTATATATATATAATTCCAGCTTGGATTGGGGAAATGCTTATGTTTTAATGAGATATACTTACAGATGTGCACGACTTTCGACTGGGCATGTAAGTTTATGGGTCCCTTTACCATCGACGAACGATTACTCCTCATCCATATATCTCAAAAGTCGAGCTTTTCCTTTTGCAACACAAAATGCCCCTAATTGAGACGAATTAAAGCGAAAAAACTAAAATAAAACACTTTGATCACTTCGGCAAAGGCCGTTTCATAAATGGAGAAAAACATAACGAAATAATTCAAAATTTCGAATGTTTCCAACATTTAAAATATGATATTATTAGGCTGCGTTAGTTATCAACGAGTCATTAAATCTAAATAAAAATAAAAATCCTCTATTGCACAATGAAATGAAAGAAGATACTTCAATCTTAATTTCTGGCAGAGAAGTTTATACTAAAAACTATATAATAATATCGAATTTTTGTATGCAAATCATTTGTATATATATAAACAATAATCGAAAATAGCAAATATTTTCGATTATTGTTTACAACCTCGTCCAAATTTATTTTGATTGTCCATTCGGGTCGGAGTTTACTTCATGATCGTCACAAACTAAATAGCGCT
Source organism: Micropterix aruncella (assembly GCA_944548615.1). Lineage (NCBI taxonomy): Eukaryota > Metazoa > Arthropoda > Insecta > Lepidoptera > Micropterigidae > Micropterix > Micropterix aruncella. The sequence continues at coordinate 19,212 of CALYMY010000638.1, read as the reverse complement.
GAATGTCACAAACGTCACAAGGGCAACAACGATGTAATCAAAGTAGTACGCAATAAACAGCCGTGATATCTTTAATCGCTTATGACCTGATCCCGTAACCGACGATTCAACACGGGCGCGTGAATAATTTGCAATCATTCCCAAACACAAAACCACAAGTTTGCAATGCAAATTCTCTCATTTTACTGCGGTTTTATGGAATCGGTTAGAAATGGCATTGCGATGGAATAATCATGAACTAGTGCAGGAATATATTATTTAAACAAGATATAAATCCAATCCAGGATCAACAAATTTCTGGCAAAACTGGTGAGACACAACTTCTCAGAGATAAAATTATAACCTCTCCAAATTAGGTCCATGCCTAAGAAGTTGCCGTTCTACAAAACTAAGACCAAACATTACGTATTAAATGTTAATTAAACTAATTAAAATATTTATACCTCTTATCTATGCAGTTTTGTCTTTTTGGGAAAGTCAATTCGTACACGAAATAGAATAACCTAGACCTTGAGTTTTCTAATATGTTGTTACAATTTAATCCGAAATCTAACACCATATGTGCAGAAGTTTCCGAGATACAGCTCTTCGAAAATTGACAATTGAGTAATAGATAGCATTCTACCACTCTGTGGTATAAATCAGCCTATATAAATAATGCAGTAGATGGCTCTAATAATTGATTTTTAAATCGTTATCAATGGTTCAATTTTTTTAAGCTATTGCATAGCTTTTATCGCGGGCCTGGCCAGCGCGGCGACCGAATGAAGAAATTTCTTAACGAAAATTAATGATTTTAAACTGATAATTACGTCTAAAAGAGTACTGCTTACGATTCGAAAAAAATATATGTTAAACAAGAACATTTTCCTAATATTCTTACCATTGAATATTATAGATTTTGTTTAAATTACATAGTGTAATTAATTTGTGAAATTAGGTGTAACCGAACACAAAAACGACTACTACGCAAATACTATCTGGCGTATTATTATGAAACCTGCACCATTTTAAAGATAATTTAATTATCTATCTTTTTATCTACGAATTTTTTCGAATAATAGTTTTTTTCGAAAAATATCCGTTTTTTTTGCTTTATCGAATAAAAAATTCGTGCACGGCGCTCTATCGGAAGACGTTTAAATACGACTTCTACGCGTGCGGCGTAAGTCAATCGATTGTGCATTCTAACAGTAGGGAGAGTCTGGAAGCAGTACCAAAATATGAATATTCGAAATGATACCCTTTCAATTTACAATAAATAAAAAACATAGTCGGGATTGTTCGAACATTTATAACTCGAGAACGGCTGGACTGATTTTCATGGTTTTTCATTTGTTGTTTTTGTCTCCGTCCCGAATAGCAGAATAACTATTAAAAACATTGGAAAATTAACGAAAAAATAAAATAAAAGAAAAAACATTTTCCGATACAAAATGTTCATGGGTTTCGTAACTGTCAAACATTTAATGTTCATCCCGTCGATACTATACTCGTCGATACTGTACTGTCGATACGATACTATACTGTACTCGATACGTCGTCCCGTTCATCCCGTCGAACTATCCCCTCAAATCAAAGAAAGTATTTAAATAAAGGTTTCGAATCGACAAGATATATCCAGAATATTCGGACCACAATATTAAATAGTTTAATTCAATCATGTCATGCTGACACGTGATTGATATACTTAATTTTTGTACTTTAAGATTTCTTTTTGTGTTATTATCTTAATAAAGTAGTGAACTTAATATTTATTTTGTATTCATTGTATTACTTCCATAAAATCATAAATTAAGTTCAGCTAATCTGTAACACGACATTCATTGACCGTTAGGCGGTACGAAGTTCGCCACGTCAGCTAGTACATAATATAGGTAACATAAATTACATTGATATTTTAGATAATAATAATTATGTGCAATAATACGTTGACTCCGTATGGGAAACCGAAAAACAGGTTAATTTTTTTTTCCTTTAGATATTATATATTATTAGTCTTTTATTTCATTTGGACAAAATGATAATTTGTTTTATAAAGGTTTGCGCTACTTCTTTGTCAATTGATATTTTTGGCTTTTCATCTAAATGGTAAGTCATCCCTTTGCTTGATAACACGTAGTTTTTAACTTTGATCATATAAAGAGCGAGACAGATATTTGTATGTATATTGGCCTGTCACAAACAGACATTTGGGATGGTTCGTGCCCGAGTATCCAAATGCTTTTAGGCTGGACTTCGCATGAGACCCGGATGGAAAAGAAGAGGGGTTCGCGCGTACGAGGTAATGCCCGCCTAATACTAGGGACGTTGTCGTGTAGTTAGCTTCAGAAAAGTCACCGATTTCCCTTTAAATACATTTTAAACTCAAAAAAAACTTCAACAGAATAAAAACTATTTTGTGGTAGTAAAACTTTGGCGGATGTTCGGATTGCTAAACTAGGTTTAGCACGTTCTAGGGCTAGCCCTCTAGGAATAATTCCTATTACTCCTGACCCTTTTAATTGCTGCCTAACATTTAGGGAGCTAATGGGCCCATGCTGGGTTGGCCACGAGGACCTATTCTGTTCAGGGTCGGTCACACTCACGGGTCAACACCTATCCGACGGCCTCCACGCATGAGGTGCGAACCTGGTTAGGACTCTGGCCTTGGTCAGTTTCCCCTGGGAATCAAACCTCTGGCGCTCCTGGACGGTCTGCGCACCGTGCGGCGCAAGCCAATCGATTGTGCACTCTGACTAACAACTTGGGTTGTCGACTACAGCGGGCGAGCCCGTCACCACAGGAAGTTTTAACGATTAGTCGTTCTATATACTCTGACTAACATCTTGCGGTGTCGACTACAACGGGCGAGCCCGTCACCACAGGACGTTTTAACGATTAATCGTTCTATCGACCTGCAGTGAGCGTAGAATTCTTTGGACAATAACAATCCAACGTCTAGCTGCGCCACCACCCGTGAGAGTCCAACGCCTACCGCTAGTTAGCCAGGAATAAACCCGGCGGGCTCGAGATACTCGCGCCCTCACTTCCAATTGAGACCAGATTTCTCCGGTCTCTCGATTGGTTCCGAGTTCGAGGTCGCTTGCGCGGTCCTCTCCCTTACGAAGCGGTGAAACGGAGTACATCGAATCTATCGCGGACCAAGGCGTCCTTTGCCCGGCTCTGAACCGGGATCGGATGGCCAATGGTCATTTCAAGAGCAGTCGCCGTAAGGTACGCAGCCACCCCCGCTCTATAGGAAACAATACAGTTCCCAGACTCCCCCGACTGTTATATAGTTGGAGAGCACAATCGATTGGCTTGCGCCGCTCGGTGCGCAGATCGTCCAGGAGCGCCAGAGGTTTGATTCCCAGGGGAGACTGGTTGACTCTACCCAGGTTAGCACCCCGTGCGTGGAGGCCGTCGGATGGGTGTTGACCCGTGAGTGTGACCGACCCTGAACACATGGGTCATCGAGGCCACCTCATCATGGGCCCGTTAGCTCCCACTCTGACTAACAGTCGGGGGAGTCTGGAAGCTGTACTGTTTCCTACAGAGCGGGGGTGGTTGCGGACCTTACGGCGACTGCTCTTGAAATGACCATCGGCCATCCAAACCTGGGTGACGAGCCGGGCAAAGGAGGCCGTGGTCCGCGATAGATTCGGTATACACCGTTTCACCGCTTCGTAAAGGAGAGGACCGCGCAAGCGACCTCGAACTCGGAACCAATCGAGAGACCGGAGAAATCTGGTCACAATTGGAAGTAAGGGCGCGAGTGTCGGCCCTCCAGGTAACATTACTGGCTATCTCGCGGTTAAGGCGTTGGTCTCTTACGGGTTGTGGCGTAGCTAGATAGTGGACTGTTTTGTCCCAAGTCTTATACGCTCACTGCAGGGAGACAGAACGACTAATCGTTAAAACTTCCTGTGGTGACGGGCTCGCCCGCTGTAGTCGACAACCCAAGTTGTTGCCTAACATTGTAGCTATCTCTATTATTCTATTGGTTAGCTTTTTTTGTGGAAAAGTTAAATTAGGGTCCCTTAACAAACCCTATTGGTGAGACTGCGTCGCATGTCGGCCACTTTCAATGCAATCGACATGAATAAGTCGTTGCATAAAAAGTTTTTATTCGAATTTAGTAGCAAAATGCTTTTTTACAACGTTTATCAGGTTTTGGTGCATGTCAGCTGGATAAACTAACATTAAAACGGTATACGGAGTTCGTGATACTGACCAGCGTTTCTCTCACTCATCAACTTTGAGCCATCCGAAATGATGCGGACAATGTAGTCTTGCTACCTCGATATTTTAAATGAAATATATTTTCTTATTATAGGTATATAGATATATGCGCAACTTAATGATGACATTTCATTTTCTTTTTATTTATTCATTATTATTTATTTTATTTTAAATTATTTTGATTTTCTCTTTCCAATTTAGCAAGAAAAAGCTAAATATTAGACAATTCTTTGGTAAGACTTTATTGGAAAATTAAACCCTGTCGTAAACGTTGGTTTTCTACAATGTTATTCAGTATATTCAAATTCAAATTCTTTATTGCACATTTTAAAACAAAACATACAAAAGACAGACTTAATGCTTTGATTGCTATTCCTTACAGCCAATCTTAGTGCAAGTACGAGAATTTAGGTGCCAGTAGAGTATTTAACAAAAAAAATACGTGTGGCACTCGGGGACTGCCGCGGTAAAGCTATTGCATAGCATTTTTAACAACTTAGGTATGCAATTATAATTATTTATTTATTTTATTTTTTCTGATATCAGATAACTGCGCTCTATCGGAAAACGTTGAAATTATTCCGAATCATTTGCGGCTGCGGTAGCAAATGATTCGGAATAATTTACACGTCTTTCGATAGAGCGCCGCGCACGATTTTTTTATTCGATAAAGCAAAAAAACTGGATTATTCGAAAAAATTCGTAGATAAAAAGGTAGATAATTAAATTATCTTTAAAATGGTGCAGGTTTCATAATAATACGCCAGATAGTATTTACGTAGTAGTCGTTTTTGTGTTCGGTTAGACCTAATTTCACAAATTAATTACACTATGTAATTCAAACAAAATCTAAAATATTCAAAGCTAAGAATATTAGGAAAATGTTCTTGTTTAACATATATTTTTTTCGAATCGTAAGCAGTACTCGTTTAGACCTAATTATCAGTTTAAAATCATTAATATTCATTAAGAAATTTTCTCATTCGGTCGCCGCGCTGGCCAGGCCCGCGATAAAAGCTATGCAATAGCTTAAAAATATATGTAATGCTTATCAAAAAATAATCAAGTAACAAAAATGCCATTTTTTATTAATTATGATTTAGAAAATAGCCAATGGAACTTGGAATAGGTAGACGATAGGCTGAGATGAAAGGAAACTAGGATTTAGTGACATGACATGCTTTTTCAGAGAAACTTGGAAAGTAGAAACCTTTGTGTGGTTCTGATATTGGACGGGAGCTAGTTTTATAGTCTAGCTGCATGATTAGGCAGTATTATTGACTGGCCTATTTTGACTGAGAACAAAGATGAAATCTTTACATTCCTACGATGTATTCATTCACGCGCCATTCACGTGATTTACTCTCCGGCCATGCCGGTATAGGGTTTACCCTGTTTTTTATTTTTTTTTCGTCATTTTGCCAATTGTTCTGAGAGGACGTATATACAGATTGTGCGAAGCGGGCTGCATGCCCGCACGCAGCGTTCGTGTCAGCGAACCGGGCAATATCCGTAATGTTAGGACATTGCTCGTTATGGCTGCATTTGCTGTTTATGGTGGTCAGCCGTGGCGGTCGCCACCCCAGGCCGCCTGGCCCGCTGAGCCCGCTCGCTTGCAGTTACCCGCCTCACGGCTGTTACCATTTCGGAGCGGTCGCCGCACCGCGAAAAAAACAACGCATGCCCGCTATAGGGTTACTGGAATTCAGCTTAATTACTCACACCGACCATAACCGCTTGCTAGCTCTCCTTCTCCGGCAATCCCTAGAATTATACAGTCATGATAATATGCTGAGGACTGACATTCGACGACAGAATTCTTAGCATGCTAGTCACGAAATCGAACTTCGAAGTGGATGAAGTGTGCGAAGTGACAGGGCTATGACACTCCACTGATTAGTTTAAATTCGCTTACACCAGGGAACAGATTCCTAAAATATTTAGCAAGCCACTATTTTTCTATGTTCTCTCAACGCTGACTGGTGATGCCCTTCGCCGTATTCTTGAATTTTTTTGATAGCAAAGTTATTTTTAATCACAGAAAGATTGCAGAAATCTTATTATAACGTATTTCATAAGTTAGAAGAATATAAAGTTTCACGATCACAATAATACAGTCAGCCTAAATCAACATACGATCCTATACAGGAAAGGAAAGAATAGGACATGGCCTTGTGCAATGACATCTGTGTGGTGCCTTTTTATTAGCGCCACATTCCAATCAAACGTATTGATGAAAATAGATACTAATCTCCTCCTCTCCTGCTTCTAGGGAGACATGGAAAGGGGACACGTTGTTTTAAAAAATACAGAAAAATATGTATCCCAAATTAATTAATCGGATATGAGTCAATGTTTTACTAACGATTTATATATAAGAACAAATTATCCTTGTATAATTTATTAAGATATTTTTAGGTGAAATCGAATTTTGCTCGACGAAAGAAAATTCGGACTCTATTCATATATAATATTTTATTTATTTGGTTATCTGTAGCAATTTTCAGAAGTATGTCGATAAAGTCATTAGTACAACATAACACATAAACCACACCAAAAAATAAATATTGACTGCTGTCTGATGTCTGCCACTATAGGGGCGAAATTAATGGATTAAATTAAAATAGCAAAACCATTAATTACATTTTAAAAATAATATTATACATACTATGTTAAATAATAAAATAATTGTAATCGTTTTATTGTCTTAATTATTGTGATCAAAAATAAGCAATTGTCATATTAGGAATAGTATTATTAATGTATGATGATGATATAAGTGGAAATATAGAAATAAAAACCTTTGCCTTAGATGAATCCGTTGAAAATATTTTGTTATCATAAATCCGCTGGCTTTCATTTCCTTCTTTTTTCCCTATGTGTATTCTATTATCCGTATAATACTCACCTGTCTATAAAAAAACCCCTATTACTATTGTCGGTACATGTTCACGTTAATGTTGCCATGACAACCATTTCACCGCACGATGAAAAGAAAAAAACAAGAGAGCATCAGCTAATGGTCGCCTAATGCAAGAGTGCAGCACTGCATAATAGCATAAAAAAACATATGTTTACGCAACCGCACCGCAGGTTTGTTTGGTTCTGTTTGTACTTTTTACTGTGTAATTTCACAATAGGCGGGGTTATTGTCATACGACAATCTCTTCCAACCAACCCTACTATGAAATGTTTATATGTATGTGGGCGTGTAACATGTGTGTTAGTGTGTCTTGTTTTGGGAGCTAATGGGCCCTTGCTGAGTTGGCCACGAAGACCCATTCTGTTCAGGGTTGGTCACACTCACGGGTCAACACCCATCACGGGACTCCAAGCATGAAGTGCGAGCCCGGACTCTGGCCTTAGGGCTAGTTTCCCCCAGGAATCTGCGCATCGTGCGGCGTAAGCCAGCAGTCGAAGAAGTCTGGAAGCAGTACTGTTTCCTATAGAGCGGGGGTGGTTGCGGACCTTACAGCGACTGCTCTTGAAACGACCATCGGCTACCTGATCCTGGGTGAACAGCCGGGCAAAGGGTGCCGTGGTCCGCGATAGATTCGGTATACACCGTTTCACCGCTTCGTAAGGGAAAGGACCGCGCAAGCGATCTCGAACTCGTAATCAATCGAGAGACCCGAGTAATATGGTCGCAATTGGAAGCAAGGGTGTGAGTGTAAGTCCGCTGGGTAACACTCCTGGCTATCTCGCAATTAACGCGTTGGCCTCTTGCGGGCATGTTGCGGAGCTTGGCGGTGGATTGTTTTGTCCAAATCTTCTGCGTTCACTTCACGGGAGAGAGAACGACTAATCGCTAAAACTTTCTGAGGTGACGGGCTCGCCCGTTGTAGTTGACAACTCTATATGTGTGTCTTGTTATTGCATTCAGTCGACAGAATGTACGTGCAATTTCGTTAATTTTATCCACGGAGCAACTTTATCCCAGCGGAAAATTGTAACCCAGCCGGGAATCGGACCCGGGACCTTACAAAGTAAGATCAGGCGACCTCTATGCCACTGCGAATATATAGGTTAAGTTTTAATTAACCGGCATCCTTAAAAGGCGTGAATCTGTACGATCAAAGAAGCAACTTTTGATAATAATTTTGTAAAGAAATGAAAAATTTCATATATTTTTTTTTTGTAAATTTAATCTATGAATAGAAGTTTGTAAAATGTTGAGCATGCTGCGCCATCTATGGATAGGTAAAACATCACTAATAAACAATATTAGCGATATTTTACCTACCGCTAGACGGCAGACGTACTCAACACTTTTTATATTACTTAAAAAAAAAAAACGAAATAAAAAAAATTTTTTTTTTAGAAAGTAAACTTTAAGGATGCCGTTCAATTAAAACTCACCATGTATTAACTATTAAGTATTAACTCGTTTGTCTATTTCCTACATTATAACTCACGTGGTCCCTCGAGAATCCATTTTTTTCCATACGGATTTTTCTGATCACCTATTTTATTTATTTATTTATTTATTTATTTATTTGTATCAAACATAATTATAAAACACATAAAAAAGGTCATACCAAGTAATGGTGCGAAGAAACAACGGCCCACATTCACATGACCATGCTCAGCGCATACCCAACTAGGCCAAATATAGCCTGTATCTGGGCATACGACTTATTTTTTGACTTAGGTGGAGAAGCCTAACTGACGTCGGTACTCATATATGTAGATACATATACACATACACACATACATATACATACATACACAAATATATAAATATAACGATCTAAATATATATAGAGGGAAGAAATCCACTGCATCGCACGGACATGCCTTTTTTATAAACTCCAAACCCCGTATTAAGGTTTTTCTTTCTGGTATACATATTTGGTCTTTTCGGACCGAATAATCGCACAAAAATATATATTTTTTTAATATTATAGATATTTATATTATTGATAAAAAAAAATTCTTATGATGGATAATTTCATTAACAAAATATCCGATAAAGGGAAGGAAGTAGTAGCTCAGGAATCTACGATAATGGATATTAAATTTACCGGTTTCAAGCTGCAGTTAACAATTTTGTAATCATCGAGGTTACATCGACTCGTCGATCCAGCTGGACGGCCTCCTCTGTCGAATATTTTCCGTAGAATAATTACATGCATAATGAATTATATCTTTTAGGACCGCGCAGGATATGAGAAAGGTCCAGACTCTAAAAACATTTCTATACCGTTAAGACATCGTCATTCCGGTCAAGCCCCAAAGAGTATCCTCCAAGGCAATATTAGCATCTTAGGTGTCTGGTTTAGGTTAAAGATTCTTAGAATATATTTCAATATCTTTATCATTAAATATAAAAATATACTTAAATATCGCCCAAATACATTTTCATGTTGTAAAAAACTCATCTGGATTTTTCAATGCGGATTTCAATCTCCTTGGCTCATATTCCTATTGTCGTTCGGTAAATGATGGTATTATAATGTATTCTCCAATTAAAGAAAAGCTTGTTTTACAGATAAGTATTAAGTAGGTTGGTACCATTGATTTTATAGTAAAATCAATGGTTGGTACATAGTTTTTATGGTGTTCATTTTCATAACATAGAACAGCTTGTCATAACATAACGAATTGATAATTATTATAAATAATTCATAGATCGCTGGTTCAAATACAACTCGAGGGACAAAACGTAGTGCCGCGGGCCGATGTGGTCGCATTTTTGGATCTAACTAAGAAGTGATCGAAAGTTGACCATCGAAAACCTTGAGTGATTTTAAAATCTAACAAACTCGAACCACTTTTTTTACACAAAATAAATAACTTTTCGTATACATGCTGTACGTAAAGAGTCATAAATACGATGATTTGATAAATTACACTGTAAAAAAACCATGGTTACTTTGTGATTATGAATAGAATATATCTTTTAGTAATGATAGTTAGGTAGAGATGAAAATCCGCGAAATTAAGTTGAATAATTAACGCTAGACATTTTAAACGCTTATTTAAAATAATAAGATGCTAAGTTTCGCGGTCAGCGGTTAAATATCTGGAAGAACTTTATTTTCGAAATGTATGCATTGCGTCATAAAATGAGATTTTTAAAATCTAAACTTGGAAACTAAAAGGCTGTCTCTCCGGTATTTATATTTTGAAGGTCACTGAATTTAATGAAAAGCTTTAGATTTTTAAGTAAATACATATGCGTACATTCTTAATTTGTAGTATTATGCATGTAATAAAACCGCTCTCGAAACTGGATGACTGATATGTTGTTTCCATACAGGCACCAACAGTGATGATCTCCAAGAATTATGGTATTTGTATATAATAAATATTTTTTAACGGTACCTAATGTGTAGAATGCAGTAAAATGATATAAACTATGAGTATAATGTATATATGTACTATTCAATGATGTTACATCTAACGCGAATTAGAGAACACGCCAAGTCGTAAAATTGATAATTATGAACTGTTTCAGTTTCTTGAACAGGAGGTAAATAAATGGCGAGGGCGTAGACCGTAAAAGGCTAAAAAAGCTTTTTAAATAAATAAAGTTTTTTTGGTTTGATTTGCAGTTGGAGGTCTCTAACTACCGAATGGTTGTCCTTGTTAGCTTCTTTGAGCCGTCGCGTCCGCGCCGTCACCTCCGTAACATTCGCTACGGCCACGGAAATCCATGGTCCGATTGCCCGCTCAATGATGTTTACAATAATAATTCACTAGCCGTGTGACCGCTTTTCCAATCTTCATTCCAACCAGGGCCGCAATTTTTTTCTGTTGAAAAGTGAAAATCCTTATTTAAAATAAAATTTTCATCCAAAACATATCCACGAAGCTCAATAACTAAAACTAGGACGACATAATCACCTTGGAATTAGTGTTACTATGCCTCGTTCTGTCTAACGTGAAATATTGTAAGGCCCTTGCGCTGACACGCGGATTTTATCCGCTAACTGCATGTGGTTGGCCAAGATAAGATGTATATGCCATTCTACCCTTTATACTCGGAGCGAGTATAAAGGGTACAACCCTATAAATCACATCGCATAATGAAATAAAATACGAATAATACGAATACGAAAGAAATGTAATACGAATATAATTAAATACAGGTATAAAGTCTCATGGACTGAATTTTTATGCAATAATCATCTATATGTTATAAAAAAGTCAGAGAAATATAGTTAAAAAACGTGCCCAAATAATAAAATTAAATAAGTACGGAGCTGCCATGGAATTCACGGGCCCTTCTGGATTGAACTCCGTACTAACGACCGGCTGTGGTAGGTTCATGATAGCTGTATTGCAACATGTGAGCGTTCACTTTGTCACCCATTCACCTCCCTCCCCTCCCCCCGCTCCTTCGAAGCCATAGGATTTGAGATGCGGGTAGAGATGCGGAACTCGTGGCTTTATATATTTTTTATAGTAAGGAATTAATTATTTTCCTGGATAGATCAAGATCTTTAAAGAGGTAAAACAGAGATTTGACTGGCAGGGCAAGGGGTGAGGTTGAACAGTGAAGCCGTTCTGGATGATAGCATTTGCGAGATCATGGTGTTTAATTAATTTGTACTCGTAGTCCTTTGGGATATTTGATTCCCATGGAGCAGTTAATTCTACAATAAGAGCTAGCTTCCTAGATAGGAAGTAAAGAGTCATATCTGGACGAAGGGCTGTGCATCCCAGATTTTAGAGAATTTATACTGCTTAGATACTAAATCGACCTCCAGAATCAATTCTGAAGCTTTTCCAGTTATTGTTATTGATTATAATGATTATATTGATTTTCAGATTCCGATAATTAAAATTACATATCTCAGTGTGAATTTGTGAATCAATAAGTTGATAAGGAAAAGCCTTGGGATTGTTTTCCCAGAAATTCGTCCACTGATTTTCGCTTGTAGAATATATAGCGGTATAAGTGTTTTTTTACTGGTAAACCCTGCTTACCAATCTATATATCGAGAGCCACAAACTTAAAGGGCATACCTACCTACAAATAAGTAATTTTACGGAAGAGATTTTTTTCCAACTGGTATCAATTGAGAATCTGGAAGAAATGGTAAGTTATGTCTTGTTATAAATACTCATTTAATTTATTAAAAGATACTACCTATCAGTATGTTGTAAAATAGACGAAATAGGATGATTTGCCCTAAAAAGCCGATTTTGCAAATTTTGTAGATATGGCCTTTCAGCCTGAGGCCCTCGATTTAATTTATGGAAGAATCATTTGTGAAAATGCTAATACCTCGTTCACGGGAATTGCCTATTGCACCACTGAAGCTTGGTAGAAGCGCAGAAGAACAAGAAGTCAGCATTGTAATCCTTGGCAGGCTGCATTATGGAGATATATTTGCCTATGAAGCCTGTTCCTTGTGGTATTTTCAATTTCGAATGCCGTTTGTGTTACGATCTTCAATAAATTAATACGGAAAAACCTATAAATGAAATATAATATGTTTCCCAACTAACATTTACTATCTAGCATTTTTTTTCAATATTATGATATGCCACTGGTACTTTGCTTCTACTCTTTATTGTGATATCAAAATGGGCGAGTTTATTGGCATATGACAATTTCTTACAACCAACATGCGTGTAACATGTGTGTGTCTTGTTATTGCATTCGATCAACAGAATTGAAAATGCAATTCCGATAATTTGATCCCAACGGAAAATGGTGACCCAACCGGGACTCGAATCCAGGACCTTACATTGTAAGATCACGTAGCCACTATGCGATCGGGCCGGTAGTCTAATGTATGCGGCCATGACAGGTAAACTGGGCATGATTTTTGAAACTATAAAGAAAATGTCGTATACGAAATAACGTCATATCCCTATCACTTATGCATTCCACGTTCGAAATTCAAAATAAAAGCGATTGAGATGAAGCCATCGTGACGTCATCTCTTATATGACATTTTCTCTATCGATTCTAAAGTCGCCCCCCAGAGAGGGCGGTACGGATCGGTCAAAGCGATGAGCAGTTGCTTTGGCGAGTAATATTGTCGGATTGTTGTATATCTGCTGTTGTGTTGTTGGATTGTTACTGTATATGTCAATACCTAAATGTAGCACTTTTTTATTATTAAAGTAATATTCTCTCATAGTACCTACTATTGGTTTGAGTGCTTGTGCCAAGTATGTACGCAAATATCACTGCCCAAAAATATTCATTAAATCAGCCACTCGTAAGCCAATAAAGTAATCCAAAAATATAATATTCCAAGAATTTATAGTATTAGTAGCATTAAGTCAGGTATTTTTAAAAGTAATTTTATTCCAATTTTACACCAATACCGTCAATCATAAACGTAGTCATGTTATGTTTCGTTTTGCAATCCAGTAAAATTTTATTGATTTACTTTGTAAATTTCTAGATTCCTCCAATATTTCCTTCAATTTATTGCTTAAGTATTTCCTTAACCTGTCTTTTTGCTTTCGTTAAAGCCCTCAGACCATAAGTCATCATCGCAACTGTTGTAATTATATTCGCAAATCCATTTTAATTTCTAATATGTAAAAGAGAGAATTATTTTGGAATATACCAAGGTTATAGTTTCGTTATTATTTAAAACGCCGTTAGAATGTCAATTTTAACTTCCGCTGATAAATATTTCCATTATACGAAATAAAGAGTTCGTGCTTATAAAAACGCTGTACGCTGTAGGTACGCTGTACGCTGGTGTAAATGTGTGATATGAGCATTCAGAATGCCGGTTGTGTTTATGTTAAATATTGCTGATAAATGTAAATTACAATTCTTATAGCTAATTTTAGGTGAACTATTTCGTGATTATTATAAAATATAAAGTGACGATTCCCGACAATTTCACGGACCTCTACGCCAGCCCTGATTACAACTAGCCACGGAGCGCGAACTATCCACTAACTCAATATGCTTACATTACGACAGAACATACGCAAATCAACGCCAATGTTCAAATTGAAAGAGCAATCACTGTGCGGTGCCGAAACTTAGTCACATGCCGAGGGTTTTATTCTATTCCAACCTACTGAGAAAAATTATAAACGAATTTCCAGGAACTGGTCCGTAAGTACGCCAAAGCTCGGTCTCTCAAACGTATAATAAAATAAACAGTTCTCGAAAATATTGGACTCTTGGAACAAACTACCACAAGAAGTGATAAGTGCTATCTCAGTGAATGGTTTCAAAAATCTACTAGACAAACATTTAGTAAAAATGGCAATTAAAAAGTGTAAGGAATAAAATAAAATAAAGACAAACAGTGCACTCAACACGTGAAGTACACGCATCAGCTGCAAAAGCTGCTAGTGTATATAAATAAATAATAATAATAATAATAATAATCAAACTGCAAGCACTCTTCTATACCAAATTATGTTAATTCAAAGGTTCAACTCAGCTGACATGCCGGCTTGCTACCTACCTGCCTACCCACCTACCTGCTTGACTTACCTACCTGCCTGACTCTTACCGGGGTTTCCCAACGTTGTTACTATTTATGGGATATACCGCATTCAGAAGGACCAAATCTAAATAACACTCTAGTCTCTTTTATGACCATCTAACCTACCTAACCTAACCGAATCCGGGACAATTGCGGCCCTGTACTTATGCGGCCCCTATACATTTGCGGCCCTCTCTTAATTTTTCAAATATTGATAAAATTAAAGTGAGACATTTGCGGCCCTGACCCTATTAATGGGATACCTACCAATACCAACTAAAAAAAGCCCGAGCCAAGACTCGCGGTCCGTGCAATAAAACATCACATTTAGAATAGCCTGCCTAAAATCCATCGATATCGATAACCAAACGTAACCAAAGATGACGCGCATGTAATGTTTGCGCTACTGCAAAAATAGGCAGAAGAAAACCTACAGTAGATTGTTTGAAATAGTAAAAGAAAAACTTCCCAGGTGGTCGCAGGAAACAAAAAAGCAGGTATTCCATTAATAGGGTAAGGGCAGCAAATGTCTCACTTTAATTTTATCATTATTCGTAAAAATATGAAAGGTATCGGCAAATGTATCGGGGCTGCAAATGTACCTACTGGGCCGCAGCTGTCCCTAGACTACCTAACCTAACCTCACATAAACTGTCCTATTTCGGTCGCCGGGCCCCATTATCTAAGCCCGTGACTTCTACCACTCGGAATTCTGCCGTTTCGTGGGGCTTCGCGTGAATTGGGCTCATTGGCCCGGCTTTCTATGGTATGGCATCGCAGGGCTGGGTGCCCTGCGGCAGGTTTCGGGCACATAAACTATACTTGAACATTATTATTATATACACTTATTGCACACCAGATTTGACCACATCATTTTGAACCATATTTGCACATTGTACGTCGCTACACTTTTCGTAGATTTCCTTACTGCATGAAGACAACTCTATTTTTCAAAAACTTTCGGAGAGTATTCGAACCATGTGATAAATTACATACTATTTGTGTCTATATTCTATAGCCATATTAACATAGTGATATTTTAACATATTGACATAATTATATAAGAAAATATTATTTATATATTAACTAAATACTCAGTACAAAAAATCCCTCAGTATCACTGAGTGACACGCGTACCACGGGTTAGCTACCGCTACTCTTACGAGGGCCTGCACTAGCTGGCCTGCACTAGCCGGTACGCTGCTAAAGTTGGTCAAGCAGCCGACACCGATCTAATAGCCGATGTGCAAAAGCGGCATGACTGATACCTGAGATCCTTTATTTACCAAACTATAAGCCACTGAATAAAAGTTAAAACCAAATACACAATAAACATGTATACTTTCATGCTATGAATATGAAACTCCTGAAGGCTTCTAGCGAATAGCCTTGATATAAAAAATGGAGAAAATAAATGGCCAGCTAAATTTACTCTCAATTCGTTTTTCTTGAATATCGCTGATACTGCACAATGAATGACTGCTTCATTTTTTAATGCCTAACCTAACCTACTTCCAAGCGAAGGGAAAAGTAAACTGTCTATTTACATAAATACCCATAATCAAGTCCACTCCAGCTACTCGCCGAAATTGCCGCCTTCGCCGAAATTGTACAGTTAGAAGTCGCGGCCGAAAAATCGGGAATCGCCTTCTGCCAGATTAGTTAGAAATAAAATAGAATCATGGATATTTCTCAAATATAGATTATTTTTTATATTGTGATTTGTCTCCGGCGTAGAATCTAATGGACTTGACTCACGTTAAACTGTTCAGATGTTTAATATGAATTTAATATTATGATAAATGTACAATATAGATTTGATTGAATTTGTAATTGATTTTGAATTAAATCAGTGCCAGCTATGATGGTTGTTGCTACAATTAACAGCTACAGTTAATTAGAGAGAAAGACAAATATAAAAATTTCAATATTTAAATTATTTTATTTTCATAGCGTTCTCTCTCTCTCTCTCTCTCTCTCTCTCTCTCTCTCGATAGCCTCTTTATCACCATTCAATCTCTACATACTGCAGAATTATCCATACTATGGTTCTGTAATGTTACATATTTGTTTTACGATAGCACTATCGAAAGCACTAGAAAAGTGAATGAATTCTAATAAGTCTTCGATAATGTACTTGCTCGTTTCATATGCATATATACGAATATTTGATTGGAAAGGTAAAGGCACTAATACCTAACCTTAACATCTTTGTATTTCCATACAGTATTAGTAGGCTTTTATTCAAATAAAGATAACAAAGGAGGAAGGTCTAAGGTACACCATTTCAATACAAAAAATAAACAAAATTTTAGTCTACCTTTAATGAAAAGTAGTACATAATATATGCAAAGCCCAGAATATTCTAGCATCGAATATACAATATGTTGTCTGAAGCGTTAAAAAACTAGTACTAAGTTCTTTATTCCGTATCCGGCGATTGGGGGGGGGGGGGGGGGAGGGGGTCGCCCTCGCAGCCAATACGCTGCTGTCGGTACCGCTGGATCTCATACTCTATTATTGACGATATTTGGCGACGTCTCGAGTGTCGATAGCCGATAATCGTTGATTCTTTAAGTAGTCTACGATATTCTTTGGCCAGGTTTTCTTCGGTGACGAACGCTGAATTCTCCATTCTGTCGGACGATCTCGCCAAAGAAGTTTACGTGGCAAACGATTATCGTTCATTCGGCAAACACGGCTAAACCATCGTAGTCGACGTTTTTGTATTTCTTCTTCGATCGTTGTTTGTTGATCGCATCTTTCTCTTTTGGTCTCGTTTCGAATTCGGTCGATGTGATGCCCTAAAGGTTCAGTGATGCCCTTAAGATATTCTTATCAGAAAATGCATTTATTCATAAAAGATTTTGAGATTTGTTGCAGACTGAACAAAGAAACATGACTATGAAAAGGAATTACATTTTGAACCCTAATTTATTTTTAAGCTATTGCATAGCTTTTATCGCGGGCCTAGGCCAGCGCGGCGACCGAATGAAGAAATTTCTTAACGAAAATTAATGATTTTAAACTGATAATTACGTCTAAACGAGTACTGCTTTCGATTCGAAAAAAAAATATGTTAAACAAGAACATTTTCCTAATATTCTTAGCTTTGAATATTTTAGATTTTGTTTATATTACATAGTGTAACTAATTTGTGAAATTACGTCTAACCGAACACAAAAACGACTACTACGCAAATACTATCTGGCGTATTATTATGAAACCTGCACCATTTTAAAGATAATTTAATTATCTATCTTTTTATCTACGATTTTTTTTCGAATAATCCGTTGTTTTTGCTTTATCGAATAAAAACTCGTGCGCGGTGCTCTTTCGGAAGAGGTTTAAATTATTCCGAATCATTTGATTCCGCAGCCGCAAATAATTCGAAATAATTTCAACGTTTTCCGATAGAGCGCAGTTATTTGATATCAGAAAAAATAAAATAAATAATAATTATAATAGCATAAGTTGTTAAAAATGCTATGCAATAGCTTTACCGCGGCAGTTCCCCGAGTGCCACACGTATTTTTTTTTATTTTTTATGGTTTCACTGCTAATATTTTTATTTATTTCATTGATATCCTGTTTTTTTATTGACAATGTATTGATTTTCATATCTAAGGTAATTTGATTTTACGGACATCTAATTTTTTTTTTTAATCTAATATGTTTTTTATTATTATTGTATAATAACAATTTATCACTAATTATCTTAATTAATGAGAATTTTAAACATTTTATTTTAAGTTATTGCTTTCAGAAATATAGTCCTGAACACCTACCTAATTTAAGTTTTTAATACTAATAAACTGATTGTTTACTTTTAATATATTATGTGTATCTTATTGTTTCAATCAATTTCTGTTCAGTCTTCTGTTTAAAAGGCAGGTTGTGACGCACTGAATAATTGTAAAACTCTATACACCACAATTACAATAAAATAATTGAAATAAAATTGAAATAATTTCATTTTACCATAACACTTAGAGCGACAGCCTAAATGTAAACAACCTTGGTTCCTCGGAAATCCTCAATTTATATTGCTCGGTTTATATGCTCGCCAAACTGCACATACTATAGTTAGAATTGTGCTTGAGAACATTCTTATTTTCCCTATTGTGTTAATCATCGAGTGTTCCTGCTTGAATAAACGATTTTTTTTGCAATAAATGTTCTATTATTACCACAATTGTATATCCTCCAACTTTCCTTTATCGGTTTTAAGTTGCTACTATACTAGTGAACTGAACTACCTTTCCATCCTCAAAAATACCTCCATTGATTTTCCCTCCTTTCCTTAAAAATGTACCCTTGGTGTAATGAGTTTGCCGTTCAGAAGCATTCCAGGCTTGTATGGCACAATTCTTTTGCTTATTCGTTCGTTGTCGGAAGAAAATATTTTCGCTTTCCAGTGGTATTTTTAGAAATCTTTAAATTTATTGACTTAAAATCTGTCAACATTTTGAAAAATTCCATCTTAGAAAAACCAGCGATTGTCGGAATTTAGTCCTGTTCGTGACGAATACGATATGGTGAGTTTTTTTCTGCACACGCATAG
>CALYMY010000637.1:15000-20519 GCA_944548615.1 Micropterix aruncella | reverse complement strand
GTTAAACAAGAACATTTTCCTAATATTCTTAGCTTTGAATATTTTAGATTTTGTTTATATTACATAGTGTAATTAATTTGTGAAATTAGGTCTAACTGAACACAAAAACGACTACTACGCAAATACTATCTGGCGTATTATTATGAAACCTGCACCATTTTAAAGATAATTCATGTATCTATCTTTTTATCTACGATTTTTTTCGAATAATCCGGTTTTTTTGCTTTACCGAATAAAAAATTCGTGCGCGGCGCTCTATCGGAAGACGTTTAAATAATTCCGAATCGTTTGCTACCGCAGCCGCAAATGATTTGGAATAATGTCAACGTTTTCTGATAGAGCGCAGTTATCTGATATCAGAAAAATAAATTGCATTGCATAAGTTGTTAAAAATGCTATGCAATAGCTTTAACGCGGCAGTCCCCGAGTGCCACACGTATTTTTATTTTATTTCCACGTTGTTTTATGTGGTTTTATATCGCTTAGATCAATTGATCTCATTTTCCGTATGAGGTAATAGGGCATAAGTTACATTTACGCAGAATACAGAATAAAACGACGAGTATAGAAGACTAAGCTACATTTGATATCATTATACCAAGAGGTAATAGGGCATAAGTCACATGACTATAGAATAACTTAAAGAAGGACAAGTGACGATTCACATCATTATGCCAGAGGAGCATAAGAAACCGTCCTTAGCAAAAACATCGTGAGGATAACCAACAAAAAAAAAAGGAGGTACGCTAATTACTTATTTTTACACACATAAAAATCATTTGCAGAGCAATCGTTATGCTATATTGTAGTGGATGCTGCAGCACAACATCAAACAACTTTTTTTGGCACACACAATCATCACGAAATAGTGTTAAAGATAAGTTGACTATTGGTCAACATTATCTTCGATGTCGGTATCCAGCAAAGTATCATTCACCATTTTGTTGAATTTTAAAGCTAAATACTCTGCCTGACACTGTTGAGTTATAACTTGATCTGAGCAAAGCTTCAACAAATATTTGTGTTTATTCTCAGTAATTGGCAGTGGTGTAGGATAGCAGTCCGGTAAGCTAAGAAACTTTGTTTTGGACGCGACTTCAATACATGTTTTATTAAGCTATTGCATAGCTTTTATCGCGGGCAGGCCAGCGCGGCGACCGAATGAAGAAATTTCTTAACGAAAATTATTTATTTTAAACTGATAATTACGTCTAAACGAGTACTGCTTACGATTCGAAAAAAATATATGTTAAACGAGAACATTTTCTTAATATTCTTAGGTTTGAATATTTTAGATTTTGTTTATATTACATAGCGTAATTAATTTGTGAAATTAGGTCTAACCGAACACAAAAACGAATACTACGCAAATACTATCTGGCGTATTATTATGAAACCTGCACCATTTTAAAGATAATTTAATTATCTATCTTTTTATCTACGATTTCTTTCGAATAATCCGTTTTTTTGCTTTATCGAATAAAAAATTCGTGCGCGGCGCTCTATCGGAAGACGTTTAAATTATTCCGAATCATTTGCTACCGCAGCCGTAAATGATTCGGAATAACATCAACGTTTTCCGATAGATCGCATTAGTCTGATATCAGAAAAAATAAAATAAATAAAATAAATAAAAATTAAAATTGCATAAGTTGTTAAAAATGCTATGCAATAGCTTTACAGCGGTAGTCCCCGAGTGCCACACGTATTTTTATTATTATTATTTAAGAAACACACATACAAAAAAGTAAGATTTCAACTTAAAGTTAAAAAAAAACAAAAAAATAAAAAAAGGAAGGTGCTGGAAGATGCTGGAAGATTAGCCGGTCGATAAACAGTCACAAAAAAAAACTTAACTTAACCAAAACAATGGTGTCACTGCTACTGTGTAGCTCTGGGCCTAATACAGCCAACGCCCCTGAGCACCAAACTTTGTCTCACAACGAAAGGTGAGACACAGCTCGACGATAGCTCACTTTTAAAAGAGACTCTTACGGTTTTAAACAAAGTAAAACATATTGTAAAATTACAAATTTACAAGATATTTAACAATTTACTTGTGTATTTTTAAGCTATTGCATAGCTTTTATCGCGGGCCTGCCATTGCGGCGACCGAATAAAGAAATTTCTTAACGAATATTAATGATTTTAAACTGATAATTACGTCTGAACGAGTACTGCTTACGATTCGAAATAAAATATATGTTAAACAAGAACATTTTCCTAATATTCTTAGTTTTGAATATTTTAGATTTGGTTTATATTACATAGTGTAATTAATTTGTGAAATTAGGTCTAACCGAACACAAAAACGACTACTACGCAAATACTATATGTCGTATTATTATGAAACCTGCACCATTTTAAAGATTATTTAATTATCTATCTTTTTATCTACGTTTTTTTTCGAATAGTAGTTTTTTCGAATAATATCAGTTTTTTTTGCTTTATCGAATAAAAAATTCGTGCGCGGCGCTCTATCGGAAGACGTTTTAATTATTCCGAATCATTTGCTTCCGCAGCCGCAAATGATTCGGAATAATTTCAACGTTTTCCGATAGAGCGCAGTTATCTGATATCAGAAAAAATAAAATAAATAAATAATTATAATTGCATAAGTTGTTAAAAATTGCTATGCAATAGCTTTACCGCGGCAGTCCCCGAGTGCCACACGTATTTTTTTTAAGTACATTTTTTCTAGGATCTACTTTCCACGTCAACGACGGATACAAGCGATTAGTTACAATTATTCTGATTATAA
Organism: Micropterix aruncella; assembly: GCA_944548615.1. Classification (NCBI taxonomy): domain Eukaryota; kingdom Metazoa; phylum Arthropoda; class Insecta; order Lepidoptera; family Micropterigidae; genus Micropterix; species Micropterix aruncella. Next base: position 17,758 of record CALYMY010000637.1, on the reverse strand, counting down.
GCCGTGGTAACTTTTGACTTCAAGCAGTGAAACTATTGCAATTTTATATTATAATTCTGGTAGAAAGTTCTATAATCATACGCATATTACTATTATTCTTACAGCAATGTGTTCCAATTTCAGATAAAAAGGCCGGTAAACGTTCACCTAATATTATTTTTACAACAAGGAGTTACTTAGGACACTTACTATTCCAATTACGCTTTTCCTACTAGTCTTTACTTACTTTCTTCTTTTACTACTATTACTAGTTTATACTTACTACTATTACTACTACTTTCCTACTAATCTTTACCTTACCTTTCCTACTAGTCCTACTAGTCTTTTTCTTACTAGCCTTTTCAAAATAGTATGACCACTTTTGTCACAATGTTCATTAATATTGATTACAAAAAGCGATGGGCCGAGGACACCTAAGATTTCGATAAGATTGAAAGTTAACTAGTAATGATCGAATGGAATTACTGTTGCTTTGTCCATTATGCCAATTTGTATATTGGTATTAATATTTGTAGCGTCATTTTATTTCATCACTATCTGGATCAGGGGAAAATGATAGTCGTCTATTTTTTGTAGAAGTTATTGGAAAAGATTGCAGTGAACGTTTCGTAGATTCCTTTAATTTGATAGCTTCTAAAATGTAAACGGGTTCCCTAATTTTTTAAGTTTTTTGGAATTCTCGGATCTACCAATTATGGTAATAAACATTCCACGTAGAATCTTTTAAGTTTTTCTTCCATAACGTCTTCCCAAAAAAAAAATGTCTCTTTTTATATATTCCGTTTTCAGAGGTATATCTTTCCCAGACCAAACGGCGAAAAGACACATATCAGTGACATATCTCTCATTGTAATATGTAACTGTCCCTGAACTTGTATATACCATGGGTGTTTTTTATTGACTTCTAATTTATTCTCTTTATATTGCCAAAACAACACCTTTTTTGATGGAATTGGTTAGTCTATTCCTATTTTAGAAGCAGCTATAGGACACTTTACCTCGACTATTAAATTATTCCCTGATATTCCATCCGGTGTTGCTCCTAAGAAGGGTATGTTTGCATCAATAAATAACCCGCATGGTTGAATATCAATTCCCTCTTGAATACTCAATTGTGACAATGCTATTTTTTCATGTTCTTTACCATGACATATCGATGGTACATGGGACAAGGTCTTGTGATTTTTACAAAGTTGCTACAACTTGTATGTTCAATTTTTAACCTCTTTGTCAAAGATAGAAGGTGTTAATATACTTCTACGTAATTCTAACCATTCGCTACTGTCGCCCTGTAAAATTTATTCTTTATATATTATACGGAAGTAAAGCACATCAAGACCTATTTTCTTAGCCATCAACATATTTTTTTTTGAAGTTACATGAATAACTGTGTAACTAATTTAAAAAAAAATCTGCCACAGTTAGTCACAAAACTGCTAAACAATATCGTCAGTTTGGGAAAAATCGAAAAAATATTGAAAATAATAACGCCGATACCATCAAAAAACGATAAACATACATAGGAGTGTTTCAGAAAGACCTAGGCGTGCTCAAAAATGTAAGCACCTATACTGCATTAATGTGTAGTTCAAGGCCCTACATTTTATGCATTTGCTATACAGAATATAGAATAAACACGTAGGTAAAGGTAATAGAAATCCTAAAGAAATGTAATTTAATAAGTAATGTAATTTAATAATAAATAATAGTAATAAGAGTCATAAACAAAAAGCCTCCTCGGTACAGTTCAAACCACCTCTTTGCGGAGTTTAAGGTTTTGGATATCTGCCAGCTATTTATTAAGCAGTGCCTTGTAAGCTTTCACAAAACTAAAGAGTACAGAGCAAGAAGTCAACAATTGTACTTAACGAGAAATGCTGGTAAGGAATTTTTCACAATTCCAAAGGTTAAAAGCACATTTGCCCGAAGACAATGTTTTTTTATCGCCCCGAAAGTTTATAACTCACTATGTGAAACCACGAAAAACGTGAAAAATTATGTAACTTTTAAAGGTAAAGTAAAAAACTGGCTTCTAGATATTGGGCGTTCAAAAACTAAAGACCTTATTAATACTGTAGGGTGAATATTTAAAAAAAATACGTATTTGTAAAATTGTGCAATATTACATATCATTTTCTTAAACATATATACTAGAATGTAGTGTTTATTCATATATTTGTATATATTATTACTTATTTTCCACTTAAATTTATTGTATATAATGTAAAGTTTACTTTATTTTTAGCCCTTAATTGCATACATATATATTTTTTTTTCTACTTTAAATTTTACTTTAATTTGTGTAAACAACACATTTGTTAGATTTAGAAATATTTAAAATTGATCACCTTCGTCAGTTCGCGAGTTACAAAAATACAGTTGGTATAACACAGCACAGCCAGAGACAGACCTTCTAGGTCTAGTTGGTTGTGCGATTTCGCCTCATTCGGATATGCTAGCATATTTATATCCATAGAGCTATGTTTTTCGCTATTATAATGTTTGTTCTTAATTATTCCTCATGTACAACAGTATGCATGTCCTTGTATTTTTTTGTTCTTGTACGTTATAAATAAATAAATAAATAAATAAATAAATAAATAAATTATCGTGGCATTTTAATGTATATCGTTGCAGTTAATTTATGTACGGTCAACCATTCGAGCTCTCTTTGTGCTAAAAATATATAAAAAACGGGTTTTATACCACTAAATTAAAAAACATCGCTTGGAATTTTCATGCTGGGTTGCTACTTGAG
>CALYMY010000637.1:0-10000 GCA_944548615.1 Micropterix aruncella | reverse complement strand
TTAACCTAAATGGATTATTTACAATGAACGAAACATAAAATATGTAAAAATTCAATATTTTGAAATATTTGATAGTTTTGTGTATATATTCTTTTTAGAATTGATCAATAAGATGATTATAAAGTAAATAATTATAAAAGCCACTTACATCGTGACGAAGGATTCCCTTGATCGGATTCGGGAATGCTTTAGGTGTTAACGAGAATGATGAATGCCTCTCACTTGCGGAAAGAGGAGTAGGTTTAAGTTGGGCCCATTTTTCAACTAGTAAACGCTCACCCTTCATCCAATTATCTCAAAAATTAAGCTACAATCCTTCTTTATACGTAAACTCACTCAATTTCTTATTATTTCAGGGGAAATAACAAGACAAGACGAGCTACTTGACAGATGGAAGAATTTAAAATTTCGAATTTCGTTTTTTTATTTTCTAAAGGTGCGATATAAAGAAGCTGCGATCAATATTCAGCTGAAAACTTAAAACTAAAAGCGTGACATGCCCTCATATCAATGAAAGGAAGCAGTCAGCTCTTTCCTATTAGTTGGAAAGATTACCTTTAACCTAAATGGATTATTTACAATGAACGAAACATAAAATATGTAAAAATTCAATATTTTGAAATATTTGATAGTTTTGTGTATATATTCTTTTTAGAATTGATCAATAAGATGATTATAAAGTAAATAATTATAAAAGCCACTTACATCGTGACGAAGGATTCCCTTGATCGGATTCGGGAATGCTTTAGGTGTTAACGAGAATGATGAATGCCTCTCACTTGCGGAAAGAGGAGTAGGTTTAAGTTGGGCCCATTTTTCAACTAGTAAACGCTCACCCTTCATCCAATTATCTCAAAAATTAAGCTACAATCCTTCTTTATACGTAAACTCACTCAATTTCTTATTATTTCAGGGGAAATAACAAGACAAGACGAGCTACTTGACAGATGGAAGAATTTAAAATTTCGAATTTCGTTTTTTTATTTTCTAAAGGTGCGATATAAAGAAGCTGCGATCAATATTCAGCTGAAAACTTAAAACTAAAAGCGTGACATGCCCTCATATCAATGAAAGGAAGCAGTCAGCTCTTTCCTATTAGTTGGAAAGATTACCTTTAACCTAAATGGATTATTTACAATGAACGAAACATAAAATATGTAAAAATTCAATATTTTGAAATATTTGATAGTTTTGTGTATATATTCTTTTTAGAATTGATCAATAAGATGATTATAAAGTAAATAATTATAAAAGCCACTTACATCGTGACGAAGGATTCCCTTGATCGGATTCGGGAATGCTTTAGGTGTTAACGAGAATGATGAATGCCTCTCACTTGCGGAAAGAGGAGTAGGTTTAAGTTGGGCCCATTTTTCAACTAGTAAACGCTCACCCTTCATCCAATTATCTCAAAAATTAAGCTACAATCCTTCTTTATACGTAAACTCACTCAATTTCTTATTATTTCAGGGGAAATAACAAGACAAGACGAGCTACTTGACAGATGGAAGAATTTAAAATTTCGAATTTCGTTTTTTTATTTTCTAAAGGTGCGATATAAAGAAGCTGCGATCAATATTCAGCTGAAAACTTAAAACTAAAAGCGTGACATGCCCTCATATCAATGAAAGGAAGCAGTCAGCTCTTTCCTATTAGTTGGAAAGATTACCTTTAACCTAAATGGATTATTTACAATGAACGAAACATAAAATATGTAAAAATTCAATATTTTGAAATATTTGATAGTTTTGTGTATATATTCTTTTTAGAATTGATCAATAAGATGATTATAAAGTAAATAATTATAAAAGCCACTTACATCGTGACGAAGGATTCCCTTGATCGGATTCGGGAATGCTTTAGGTGTTAACGAGAATGATGAATGCCTCTCACTTGCGGAAAGAGGAGTAGGTTTAAGTTGGGCCCATTTTTCAACTAGTAAACGCTCACCCTTCATCCAATTATCTCAAAAATTAAGCTACAATCCTTCTTTATACGTAAACTCACTCAATTTCTTATTATTTCAGGGGAAATAACAAGACAAGACGAGCTACTTGACAGATGGAAGAATTTAAAATTTCGAATTTCGTTTTTTTATTTTCTAAAGGTGCGATATAAAGAAGCTGCGATCAATATTCAGCTGAAAACTTAAAATCAATCCGATCAAGGGAATCCTTCGTCACGATGTAAGTGGCTTTTATAATTATTTACTTTATAATCATCTTATTGATCAATTCTAAAAAGAATATATACACAAAACTATCAAATATTTCAAAATATTGAATTTTTACATATTTTATGTTTCGTTCATTGTAAATAATCCATTTAGGTTAAAGGTAATCTTTCCAACTAATAGGAAAGAGCTGACTGCTTCCTTTCATTGATATGAGGGCATGTCACGCTTTTAGTTTTAAGTTTTCAGCTGAATATTGATCGCAGCTTCTTTATATCGCACCTTTAGAAAATAAAAAAACGAAATTCGAAATTTTAAATTCTTCCATCTGTCAAGTAGCTCGTCTTGTCTTGTTATTTCCCCTGAAATAATAAGAAATTGAGTGAGTTTACGTATAAAGAAGGATTGTAGCTTAATTTTTGAGATAATTGGATGAAGGGTGAGCGTTTACTAGTTGAAAAATGGGCCCAACTTAAACCTACTCCTCTTTCCGCAAGTGAGAGGCATTCATCATTCTCGTTAACACCTAAAGCATTCCCGAATCCGATCAAGGGAATCCTTCGTCACGATGTAAGTGGCTTTTATAATTATTTACTTTATAATCATCTTATTGATCAATTCTAAAAAGAATATATACACAAAACTATCAAATATTTCAAAATATTGAATTTTTACATATTTTATGTTTCGTTCATTGTAAATAATCCATTTAGGTTAAAGGTAATCTTTCCAACTAATAGGAAAGAGCTGACTGCTTCCTTTCATTGATATGAGGGCATGTCACGCTTTTAGTTTTAAGTTTTCAGCTGAATATTGATCGCAGCTTCTTTATATCGCACCTTTAGAAAATAAAAAAACGAAATTCGAAATTTTAAATTCTTCCATCTGTCAAGTAGCTCGTCTTGTCTTGTTATTTCCCCTGAAATAATAAGAAATTGAGTGAGTTTACGTATAAAGAAGGATTGTAGCTTAATTTTTGAGATAATTGGATGAAGGGTGAGCGTTTACTAGTTGAAAAATGGGCCCAACTTAAACCTACTCCTCTTTCCGCAAGTGAGAGGCATTCATCATTCTCGTTAACACCTAAAGCATTCCCGAATCTGATCAAGGGAATCCTTCGTCACGATGTAAGTGGCTTTTATAATTATTTACTTTATAATCATCTTATTGATCAATTCTAAAAAGAATATATACACAAAACTATCAAATATTTCAAAATATTGAATTTTTACATATTTTATGTTTCGTTCATTGTAAATAATCCATTTAGGTTAAAGGTAATCTTTCCAACTAATAGGAAAGAGCTGACTGCTTCCTTTCATTGATATGAGGGCATGTCACGCTTTTAGTTTTAAGTTTTCAGCTGAATATTGATCGCAGCTTCTTTATATCGCACCTTTAGAAAATAAAAAAACGAAATTCGAAATTTTAAATTCTTCCATCTGTCAAGTAGCTCGTCTTGTCTTGTTATTTCCCCTGAAATAATAAGAAATTGAGTGAGTTTACGTATAAAGAAGGATTGTAGCTTAATTTTTGAGATAATTGGATGAAGGGTGAGCGTTTACTAGTTGAAAAATGGGCCCAACTTAAACCTACTCCTCTTTCCGCAAGTGAGAGGCATTCATCATTCTCGTTAACACCTAAAGCATTCCCGAATCCGATCAAGGGAATCCTTCGTCACGATGTAAGTGGCTTTTATAATTATTTACTTTATAATCATCTTATTGATCAATTCTAAAAAGAATATATACACAAAACTATCAAATATTTCAAAATATTGAATTTTTACATATTTTATGTTTCGTTCATTGTAAATAATCCATTTAGGTTAAAGGTAATCTTTCCAACTAATAGGAAAGAGCTGACTGCTTCCTTTCATTGATATGAGGGCATGTCACGCTTTTAGTTTTAAGTTTTCAGCTGAATATTGATCGCAGCTTCTTTATATCGCACCTTTAGAAAATAAAAAAACGAAATTCGAAATTTTAAATTCTTCCATCTGTCAAGTAGCTCGTCTTGTCTTGTTATTTCCCCTGAAATAATAAGAAATTGAGTGAGTTTACGTATAAAGAAGGATTGTAGCTTAATTTTTGAGATAATTGGATGAAGGGTGAGCGTTTACTAGTTGAAAAATGGGCCCAACTTAAACCTACTCCTCTTTCCGCAAGTGAGAGGCATTCATCATTCTCGTTAACACCTAAAGCATTCCCGAATCCGATCAAGGGAATCCTTCGTCACGATGTAAGTGGCTTTTATAATTATTTACTTTATAATCATCTTATATATATATATATATATATATATATATATATATATATATATATATATATATATATATATATATATATATATATATATATATATATATATATATATATATATATATATATATAAATATAATAATAAATAATAAATATACAAACGGAGCTGCCATGGAATTCACCGACCGGAGTCGGGCCCATCATAATACTATTTTTTACACTTCTGGGGGGTGAGCAGTGGATTCCGGACTTACGAACCGGCTGTGGTAGGTTTAGGACAGCTGTCTTGCCACATGTGAGCGTTCACCTTGCCACCCATTCACTCCCCCTTCGAAGCCATAGAATTTGAGATGCGCAAATCGCAGTTTTAGATAATTTTTCTAAGAAAGAGTTGATTATTTTTCTGGAAAGGCCAAGATCTTTAAAGAGGTGAAATAGAGATTTAGCTGGCAGGCCACGAGCGCCAACTTCCACCGCGTGAAGGTGAACAGTGAAGCCGTTCCGGGTTACGGCATTTGCAAGATCATGGTATTTATTTAATTTGTACTCGTGGTCTTTTGGGATATTTGATTCCCATGGAACAGTTAATTCTACAATAAGAGCCACCTTCCGAGATAGAGAGTAAAGAGTTATATCTGGACGGAGGGCTGTGCATCCGAGACTTTCAGGGAATTTATACTGCTTAGAGACCGAATCAACCTCCAGAATCCAATCTGTAGCTTTCTCGATTATTGAGAAAGGTTTTGTAGTTGAATGTTTTTTGCCTTTAGAGCCATCCCGCACAAACTGTATTGGGGGTTTGGAGGATACTGTCAAACCCTTGTTGGCACGAGCCACTGAGAGACTAATTACCTCGCGAATAACATCGAGAACTTTGTCATGGCGGTAAGTGTACCGTCCTTGATCTAAGGCCACCTTGCAGCCAGCTAGAATGTGTCTAGCTGTGCAAGGGGTATTGCTACAGATGGGACAAGAACTATCCTCGGCAAAGCTCCAACGAGCGAGGTTACTGGGGTCTGGAAGTGTATGCTGAAAGGCATTCAAATAAAATTTCAGCATCTCTGGCGTCCAGTCATAGAGCATTACCTTCCAGTGCATTGGAGGCGGAATGCAAAAGTCCCCAATTGTTGTCCAATCATTCTGGCATTGAAGGCCAATAGCATGAGCCATACTCTTGCTGTCGTAATCTCCCCGCAAAAGAGACTTCTTCAAGTCCACGTCGCTCGTGGTTGTACTGCCATACCCCAGACCAGTGCCATTCTGGCTGATTCCAGTAAGGAACTTTTTGTGGAAGTCTACGCGGGCTTGTAGATCATTTGAATCACTACGGCCACTTATTACGTGCTTCGATATTGCCGGATCTTTGGAATTGCACAGAATCGAATTTTTGGTTATTCTGGAGTTGGCGTAGAGCAGAGAGGGCAGTTTAAGCGCTAGCCCAAAATTTTGTTTGGACCTGAAGAGAGTCGAGGGGTCAGCTGGTTTGGCTAAGGACAGCCAGGATTTTAAACTAGCTGTCACCAGCGCATCTAGACGGGACAGTTGGGTTTTGGTAAAATCGTAAATAAGAAAGGGCCATGACAAATGTGACGTTAGATAATTGTCATAGATCCAGGCCTTACGAGGGCCAGAAATTAGCAAGGCATCTATTTTCGCCAGGCAACTTTTGAAATGCTCTATAACATGATCGCCCGAGACGTCTTTTCCCTGATGGGTGATTTTTCTGCCGAGGAATTTGAAATGATTGTTTGGGTCTATAAGGGAGATATTAGAGCCCTTATAGACCAATTTGGGGTCATAGGATGTAAATTTTGTGCCCATGCGGGCGAGTCCAAGGCAAAAACATATATATATATATATATATATATATATATATATATATATATATATATATATATATATATATATATATATATATATATATATATATATATATATATATATATATATATATATATATATATATATATATATATATATATATATATATATATATATATATATATATATATGTATATATATATATATATATATATTGTGACCGTCACGATTTCTCGGTACTTAGGATACCTAGAAATCGATGTGGTCGCTTGTTTGTAGAAACTAAAATTATAAAGAAAACATTAAATCACTTGAACGATGACATTTAATTAGTAAAAGGCAGATAACAATAAGAAAATATGAATTTTAAAGAACTCTAGAAGTGAAATCTATATTTACAACTATAATATTTGATTAAAAACTTTGAAAACAATTAAAAACTTTGGAAATTAATATTTAATACATTTCAAAAACTCTGGAATCTAGCGCTCAGAACAATGGGACTTTTCTCAGAGGCCGGCTGATCATGAAGGGTCAACAGTCAGACGAGTGGTAGGTAGAAAACAGTAGGGTAAGTACGATAAAATTTCAGTGATAGAATGTTCTGGAAAGCGGATTCAAACTTCCCGCCTTCAGCTCTAGGTCGCGGCGACGTCACGTGGTTACGTGGCGGTGACTGGTACGATTTACGCCGTTATCGTATCGTACGGTACGGCGACGGATAGCGGCGCTGGCGATCGACCAACCCGGCTCGGGCTGATCTTCAGGAAAGCTGGAATGGGCGTATTCTTGATTTCTGGAGTTCTTCAGCTGTACCCTCGTACCCCGACCGGCTGGAACGGTTGAATTCGGGAGTACTCTTCAAAACGGCTGGAACGATTGAAGTAGGCAAGGCTCCCAGAAGTTTGCCCCGTGGAAATTCTCCCCGTGGAAGTTCCGAGAAATATAATGTCTAACACAACAGAGAATGAAGACCACTCGGAACTTCCACTAACTAGCGCCACGGCTCCGATTTAAAATGCCCGGAAAACGAGTTTTTGGCGCTTCATATAGGCTCATATCAAATGTTCCAGAATTTTCTAGTTCATACTCGAACAATCGATCATATCCGGTTCACCGTTTGCTGAGTATAAATTGTGTAGCTAATTTCTAAATTTTATTAATTTAATAAAGAAGTCAAAACCGAGATTAATTTTATTATAAAAACCTTTTTGAATTTATTTATCCCAAAATTCAATACAAGGACAGGACCACCTTGACTCTATGTCGTAAAATGGTTACTTTATTAGAAATAAGTATTTTATAAAAATAAAAATTGCTGTTTTAAAATATTCAATGTTTTATTTATTTTGCATTTTAATAACCCAATCCCATAGCAATTTATCGCATAAATTATAATAAATTATTAAATATTAAGTCGCTGATTTCGACTCTTGCGGTTGGTAGACGAAATTCGGTTGTATGGAATTGGCAAAACTGCATATATGTCAAACGATCGGTGTCAGTGTCGTGAAACAACAACAATGGCGAGGATTGGGACTCAACACGCGATAAATTATGGAAATTCTGTATTTAATTTACAGAAATCGCGTGACAATATATATATATATATATATATATATATATATATATATATATATATATATATATATATATATATATATATATATATATATATATATATATATATATATATATATATATATATATATATACATATATATATATATATATATATATATATATATATATATATATATATATATATATATATATATATATATATATATATATATATATATATATATATATATATATATATATATATATATATATATATATATATATATATATATACATTGTGATATACATAGTAGGGGGAAATATAGCAAAGTATAAGCATGAATGAAACCAAATGACATACAAAAACGTAGTATATTTATTGAAGAAATCTCTTTTTAGCCACTTGACGCAAGGATGTATCCAGGAGGGGGATATAGGGGACGCGTGCCCCCCCCCCCCACAATCGATTTTCTGACGAGCAGAAATGCGAGCTCGGGTAGGACTCTGGCCTTCGGGCATGTTCCCCCTACGAGTCAACCTTCGGGCGCTCATGGACGGTTTGCGCACCGTGCGGCGTCAGCCAATCGATTCTGCATATGGACCGACAGTCGGGTGAGTTTGGAAACAGTAATGTTTCCTATAGAACGGGGGTAGTTGCTTACCTTACGGCAACTGCTCTTGAAACGACCAATCGGCTACCAGATTCCGGGTGAAAGCCGGATAAAAGACGCCGTGGTCCGCGGTAGATTCGGTAGGCACCGTATGGGAGAGGAGAGGGAAAGGACCGCGCAAGCGATCCCGAACCCGTGACCAGTCGGGAGAACGGAGTAATCTGGTTAAAACTGGTTGGAAGTAAGGGCGCAAGTTTCGGTCCGCTGGGTGATTAACCTGGTTACCTCGCGGTAAGGCGTTACTAGACTGTTTTGTCCTAAGTCTTCTGCGGTCAACTCACGGGACACAAAATGATCTAATCACTTCCTGAAGTGACGGGTTCGCCCGTTGTAGTTGGCAACTCTAGTAGTGCCGGGATAGTAAAAGGTTTAAAACGGAACCCTTACCAAAATCTCACGGAACCCCAAGATTCCGTGGATGTTGGAAAAATGCTGGGTTACGAGACATTAAAGTGAGAGTATGTATATATTTAGACTTACCAGGCATCGAAGTCACCAAAGAAGACGAAGCTTTCACTGCTTTTTGAAATTTTTGTGTAACCTCTTCTCTAGTTAGAGTCAACCCATATTTTTTTATATACGAATCTATAACTTCATTGTTGAGACGGCCCAGTGTGTCGGAGAAATCGTCTGCACCATAAGTAATTCCTAGCTCAGAAGCTATTGTTTTAAAAATAGATCTATACATCGGCGTAGAGTCTGCAACAAAATAAAATTATATGATTATAAAAAAAATTGCGAAGAAAAAAAACAAATATTTTTTTAAAAATTAGTGCAGGTATCATGCTTATCCAAAACTTCGAGTCTGTGGCCTTGACCGTTGTGGAGTTCCATCGTTGGAAGCCAACCCTTGGTGCCGCAGTCCTTTCTTGGTAAAACTTAGCGTTCTAAGTTATTAAGTTCTATCATAACTAAATGCGTATACACATTTTCTGTCTGTGCTATTGACCGTTGAAGACTCTCCTCGTCGGGAGCCAACCGTGGATGTAGAATCAGGTCATGATTAACATAGGTCGTTATAAGGGAAACTTTGGAGTGCCGAAACGTCTAACGTCTTTTGGACAGCGTCATTACAGCTTTCTTGCTCCAAGAATGGTTAATATCATGAGTAAAGAGAACATATTGGAAATTAGCAGCAACCAACAAAAATATCACCTTACATTATGGTTAATAAACCTTGGTAGGAGAGAGACGGAGAAAACATTCATCACAATTTTAAAATAAATAAATATATTTATTTTCAATATATTTCATATTCGTATTTTTACTAATTGTTATATATTATTAGTTATTATTATAAATGATTATTTATTATTGCTATTATATATTATTATTATTCATTATTATTTAGTATTACTTGTTTATAGTTCTAACATTATTTTGGTGTAGTGACTTTCATTTTAACTTGATTTGATTCCAACTTTTTATTTTTATTTTGGGAATTATGTAGTTTATAATCATTCGTATTGGTGTTCCTCCTTGGAACATGCTCTGCCTAGTTAGGAGCAACA
>CALYMY010000636.1:0-21000 GCA_944548615.1 Micropterix aruncella | reverse complement strand
ATTGGATTTCCGAAACCGACGAACTATCGTTCGATTTACGCATGCATAAGGTGGATAGCGCATTAATCGCGGGCACTAAAACGCCGACAAAAAGAGAAATATTGAGGGTTATTATGAGCGTTTACGACCCACAGGGATTTCTCGCGACATTGACCGTACGGGCGAAAATCATAATGCAATTAGTATGGAGCAAGCAAGCAAGATAAAATGGGATCAAGCTGTAGATAGCTCGATAGAGAAAGCCTGGCAAGAGTGGTTAGTATTTTTACAGAGGGCGGCCGCTGTCAAAATTCCTCGCTACTATCAGACCTCAAAAATAGAGGGCGAAAGGCGAGAATTACACATTTTTTGCGACTCAAGCGCAGAAGCGATGTGTGCTTCCGCTTATCTGAGGGTAAGAAGAGGCGACACGACACCTATGGTGACTTTGATAGGAAGTAGAACGCGAGTTGCGCCTTTAAAGAATTTAAATATACCTCGTTTAGAACTTACGGCGGGCTTGTTAGGGGCTCAATTATGTCATAAAATTAGACAAGATCACTCGATAGAGATCCACGAACAGGTGTTTTGGACAGATTCCAGAAACGTATTATGGTGGGTAAGATCTCGAAGTGACGAATATCAACAATTCGTATCGAACCGCTTGGGAGTAATTGACGAATTAAGCCAAGCCGAGGAGTGGCGATGGTTAACCCCTCGCGGCCCGCGGTTTGAATTTTAATGTGTGCCTTACGGCCCGTAAGAAATTCGCGAGTCTCAAAAAAAAGATGGCGTTTCAGAAAAAAAACGATTACTCCGAAACTGTCACACCGATTGTTTAAAAAAGACCTGTTTTATGTTCCTATTGAAATTTGCTATTAGATATTTGTAACGTCGTTATGTAAAGCAATAAAGATTATTCATAATTATTAGTCGATTAAATAATCCATAATTAGCGGTCGGCCTCGCCTGGCCATTTCGGGCCATCTGGGGTTCGACGGTAAATATCAATTCTGGACGTTACGGGCCGTCTGGTACGCGAGGGGTTAAGTGGCAAATTAAACCCAGCGGATGATGCGACGCGATTACGCGCACCCGTTGATATGTCTCCAATAAGCAGATGGTTCACAGGTCCTAGCTTTCTACAACAAGGGCGCGAGTTCTGGCCGGCGGAAATTCCAGATGAATTACGGGAAGATGAAAGAGCGGGTTTAGAATATCGACCGGCGGTGACACTTCATATCCATGAAACGGATAAAGGACTTATCGACATGGAACGCTTCTCCAATTATCAACGGTTGATTAGAACGATGGCATATGTACAAAAATTCGCTAACCTGTGCCGGAGAAAATGCCAAAATCGCGATATATCTGCTTGCGATATATCCGCAGCCGAGAAAGAATTAATTAAAGATTCTCAACGGCGCTGTTTTGGCCGCGACATTTTTTGCTTAAAAAACAACAAAAAACTACCGGCAGGAAGTAGACTGAAAGGTTTAAATGCGTTCATAGATGGGACAGGTTTCATTAGAATGGGCGGTCGTATCGGCGCGGCGCTTGGTGTGCCTTATGATACCATGTATCCTATGATTATAGAAGGCAAAGATCAATTTACCCAACTATTGATAAAGAAAAGGCATGACGAAAATTTACATTCAGGTGTTGAGAGTGTGCTGGCGACATTGCGTCAGCGTTTTTGGGTTATAAATCCGCGCCGTAGTGTTAAAAAGGAGTTATTTCGTTGCTTATACTGTCAAATAAAAAAGGCCAAGCCGGTGACCGCATTGATGGGAGACCTTCCGGCGGAACGTTTAGAACACCATACTAGACCTTTTAGCTGCGTCGGATTAGATGTATTTGGGCCGATGGCGGTGACAATTCGTAGGCGAAAAGAACACCGATACGGTGTACTATTTACGTGCTTGTCAGTGAGAGCGGTGCATATTGAAGTTTTGGAATTCTTGTCCACGGATTCTATGATACAGGCTATTAGGCGTTTTATTAGCAGGCGCGGAAAGCCACGAGTAATATACTCAGACAATGCAACCAATATGAAAGGTAGTTGTGCTGAACTTCGCCAGGCTATGAGCGGTTTAGACAACGAGGCAATTAAAAATAATTTAAGTAATAAAAATATTACCTGGCGTTTTATTCCGCCAGCCAGTCCTAGCCAGGGCGGTGCTTGGGAAATAATGGTGAAAGCAGTAAAAAACGCTTTGAAAGCCGTTTTAAAGGAACAGGCGCCCCGTCTCGAGACATTGGCGACCTTATTAACGGAAGCCGAGGCGGTCATTAATTCTCGACCTTTGACCCACCTTTCGTTAGATTCCCGCGACGCCGAACCATTGACCCCTCTAAACTTCTTGCTAGGATACACTTACGGTGACCAGTCAGCAGGTCAATTCAGCCCCCAGGATCTGTGCAGTAAAAAGCAATGGCGGCATAGCCAATATCTAGCGGACGCCTTTTGGAGGCGTTGGCTACGGGAAATATTACCAACATTGGCATCGCGACCGAAATGGAAAGACACTACGGAGCCCCTAAAAGAAGGAGACCTGGTGTTGATTATTGACCCGTCTATAAGTCGCGGCCACTGGCCAAGGGGTATAATCGAAAAGGTGTATCCCGATAAGAAAGGAAATGTACGCGTGTTAGATGTGAGAGCAAATAATCGATTGTATCGACGTTCCATCGGTAAGATCGCTCGACTCATCGTAGAATAGTTAAAAAGTAGATTAATAATTAAAAAAGTCCCTTTAAACTTAGTTATAACATTAAAAATGATAGGTAGAAGGCAACATACCACCCTTAGAAATAATTAATCGACAGAAGTGACACTGTCTGTCACTGGGGGGGAAATGTTACGTTAAAAAATAATTATTTACAACGCTGTCCGCTCAGTGAGGCAGCAAAGATTTGGAAAGCGTTTTATTGGTATCCCGGATTCGCGAACAATGCCGCCTGCACTTTAAAGGGGGATATAATATGTCTTTTCACAGAAATCCGCACTCACCCCTTGCCTTCCTGGCACAGAGACAATAGGCGTGGCTGGGCGGTTTTACAACACTATTGCACCATTGTTCACATACGGGTTAACTTTTCGAAGAAGTAAATCTGAAATGCACCCTGTCATAAAGACGACCTCGCTTTCTCTGAAAGGACTATAACATTTCAAAAAACCCAGTTATTACCCCTTGCCCGTTTAGGAAGACAATAGATATCGTCGCCCCAAGTAACAACGCTATTTCGCCGTTAATTGTTTATGACTTAAAAGGAAAAATATGAGCAAGCTAGCGGCGGCAATATTTTCTCTTTATTAATTTAGTTATCAGATAATTGATCTATGACAATTACATTATAATATAGGATAAGGTTATCAAACGGTCTGCGAGAAAAATAGCTTGACACCTTAGTATTATTTAGCTAATTAATGTAAGCTTGATTGTTAGTATAAGATAACATAAATTACTAAGTAAATATATACTAACATATAATAAAATGTTCAGGTCCGATATGAAAATTAGTAAACATTTATGCGTCTAATTAGAGTACCTAGTAAATTGGGGTGATTAGATTAATTAATTTTGTAATTAGGGTGATATGGTAATCAACTTTAATCTATGATACAGAAGCACCCCTAAATCACCATATCACCGTATTTGAGTTGTTAGTTATAAGTAGAGATAATTATAAAATTAAGTAGACATAATTAAACATTTAGTAATGTATTTACGTGCACGGCCATCTATTAGTATATTGGCATACCATTTTGGAAAGGGGCGTTTCCTTTTAGATCCTTTGACCAATAAGGGAAGGTGTGAAATTGTTCCGGCCAGTTAAAAGCATAGACATGGCGTTTAAGGGCGGAATGATTTTTTGTAAACAGTGTGAGGAAAGCGAAGGATGCCATTTTTAGTTAGTTGCAAAAGAGAGCTGAGACGAGCGGGGACGTCAACGCGAGACCCATGTAATCGCGCGCTCGTAGGGCAATAAGCCCATAAAGTATTCATTAATAATAAGTATTTTTGATAATACATACAAGTTAGAAAAATAAATGTGCTTTAATTGCCGAGAAGCCGTAGAAGTTAAAGTGTCGTCAGTCAGCAGCCGGAAAATCGAGGAAGCTCCACTGCAGAGGCCAACCTGGCTGAAATAAAGGGTGCTGTAAACCACGAAAGAGGGTGAGTTAAATATATTATTACAGTCCACTGGGGACTCGCCCTGATGCAAAAGGCATCCGAAAATTCACACACTCTTCGCTGATAGAACAATAGTAATAGTAATGGAGTAGAGTAATAATATTATTATTAACAGTAGAGTTATAATAATAATCTATAGTAGAATAATAGTTATAATCTAGAATAATAGCCTAGAAAAATAATTAACGATTTGGAATCTGTAAGGTTAATTATGTTTTGGGAAATAAATAAATAAATAAATAACAACTGCGTTTAATTGTGAAAGAGGAAGAGTCTAGCCTTATTTTAGAGTGTTAGGGATAACACTCCAGTCAATACAGGCACTGTTCTTATTTTAGACCTATTTGGCAACCCTGCTTATGTCGCGTCAGTGAGGACTTGTTAATGTCACAGCTGGTGTTTAACCGTGTCAATGTTTCATTCATTGTCTCTAGATTCTACAGATATACTACAATGACTTTGATCGAATAATGAAGATTGGCCAGTTAAATAAACAAGCAATGTTTTATTAGGTTAAATATTATTCAGAATACACAATGCATTTTTCATGACTCATATAAAAATATGACCCCAATGTCATACGAATGCATGTGAAAGTCAAATGCCAGTGAAAAGAAAACTAAATAATAAATGTTAAACATTGCCACAGACGGATCAATAATAGTAGTATTAAATTGATGACTCAAATTAAATAAATTTTGCTTTATTTATTTTATTTTCTTTTATTCAGGAAAATAACAGTGTATAAAAGTAAGTAGCCAAACAAGATAGATATACAAATTACACCAGAGACAATTTTCCACTAAATGTTAACATCAAGTTTATCTAAATGATAAGAGACAGAAAAAAAAACGAGAAAAGAAAAAGTGGTTGATTAATGCATCTCTTATTTTCTTTATTACTAATGGGTGAATAACACAAGAGTAAAACCAAATCGCATTGTTCTATAAATTAGGAATTACAAAAAAACGCAAAAAATACTAAATTAATATAATATAAAACCTATTAGAGGTTAGGAGAGAGGAACCTAAAGGAAATACTACAAATAAAGGAAATACTACAATTTGCGATCTTAATCACCTGACACAATTACGTATTGTCGGGGGTGGGGGGTTCGGAGGCCCGGCATATTTATAAAGTGTTATTGTGTGTCTGGTGGGATTGGCAAGAAGTTATTTACTACGAGCTTCTGGAACCTGATCAGATTGTTACAGATGAACGTTACTAGGCCCAATTGAGCAAATTAAGGTATTGCTGCATGACAACATAAGCCCACATTCACCAAAATCAACCCAAGAACTCATCTTCCCCTTAGGCTCATCTTCCCCTAAACTTTGGAAAACTTTTTACAGTGGAAATGCCGTCCAGAGACGACTGGCTAAAAAACCAACTGCACTGGGAGGCCGGTAGGCTTAAATGGTATACTGATGGGTTCAAATCGGGACTGGACGTAGGCTGCGGTATATATGGAGAGCGACCAAACTTCGAAAGAAGTGTCAACATGGGGAAATACGCCTCTATATTCCAAGCGGAGGTATACGCCATTATTGAATGTGCGGATATCAACCTCCATAAGAACTACACCAACCACCGTATCTATATCCACTCGGATAGCAAGGCAGCTCTTATGGCACTATAGCCTCGAATACTATTAATTCAAAGCTAGTGCAAAACTGCGTATCACTGAATTCCCTGGGCGAAAAGAACACGGTAATTCTAAGATGGGTTCCCGGCCATGCAGGAATCGAGGGAAATGAAAAAGCCGACGAACTTGCTAAGACGGGAGCAAAGGGAACGTTATACGGCCCTGAACCTTGCTGTGGCGTACCAAAACACCTTGCAAACCTAATTCTCAAACAAATATGTTTAGAACAATCCATCAACCACTGGAACAACACGCCAGGGTTGAATCAATCCAAAGCGCTAATTAAGGCCTACGACCCTAAGACGGCCCGTGAGGCCTTATCGCTAAATAGGAACAATTTACGCATACTGGTGAGGGCGCTCACGGGGCATTGTGGCCTCAACAAACACATGTACAACCTCAAGCTCCGAGACACAAAACTGTTCAGGTTCTGCCAAGGGGCAGAGGAAACTCCTCTGCACCTCATGTGCGAGTGTGGCCCGCTGATGCCTAAAAGATACATCCACTTGGGTGGTCATTACCTCCAACCTGATGATGTATAACAATCTGGCGCCAAAAGCCTGTTGCGGTTCTTAAATGACACGAGGCTTAGCGCAGAACTATAGTAGGCGGCGAACACAATACATCAGCAATGGTCGCAGTGTTACAAGGCTCATAAAGACCTTAGAAAAGCCCCACACAACAAATTAAAAAAAAAATAGGCTGGGAAGCTTTACAGCATGCGACATATTTTTCAGGCTTTGCTCTCTTTGATTACCACTTAATCAGATCGATGTCATCACATTTAAAAGAACAGCGGTCCACGAAAATAGTGGCTCGATGCATATAAAAATGCATAGAAAATAATGGCTCGATGCAACAACGGTGCATAAATGGCTCGATGAATATTTTCCTTCGAAACCACCAAGTTTCTATCGCAAAGGCATTCATCATTTACTAGATAAATATAAGGGCATAGATAGTAATGGCGAATATTTCGATATTTAGTCTTTGTAAGAAGTATATTTTCAATAAAGGCAAATTAGACCAAAAAAAGCCGAGTTTCTACTAGCACACCTAATAACTATGGTATTTTATTTTTAAATACATGGAATTTATTGTACCTGATATCCATTGAATATGTCACTTTATGGAAATAATATAATTGTATTTTGCTAATGTTTTCAATATCATTGCACTACCTGAATTTATTTAATATAATGGTCATTATTTTTACTATATTTTTTATATATTTTTTAATATGAATATGTTTGGATTTTACGATACTGGAACGATACTGTATTACTCTGTTCACTTATTTTGGAATCTGGAGACTAAACATTATCATAGAATATGTCCGATTTTTAAAACACACTTGATAATACTTTTTAGCCTTATCGCAAAACGTGACGACTAAAAAGTAGTTATAGTCTTATCACAATCTTGTCATTCAGGATAAAAGTACATCTCAAGACGATTCCAACAAGCCCAAATACGTTAAGCATTCATTGTTTCGTTATCGGATTCCAGTGCTTACCTTTCGGCTGCGTGATCAGAACCTGGAAACCATTTATGACCTACGTACATCTCAAGACGATTCCAAAAACCCTAAACGCTGCTAAGATACGTTGTTCCGATATAGAATTCCAGTGCCACCTTCCAGCTCCATCAGGCCCTGGAAATCATTCATGAGCAGAGTACATCTTAAGCCGATTCCAACAAGCCTAAGATACGCTGTTTCGTTATAGAATTCCAGTGTTAACATTCCGGCTCCATCATCAGACTCTGAAAATCTTGAATCAAGCCGATTCCAACGGGCCCAAACACGGCTCGGATACTTTGTTTCGTTATGCAGTTCCTGTGACTACCATCCGCCTTTACCATCGCCTCCTCCTCCAGCTCGATGGTACCATATTATTATTGTATTGTCATCAGAACTACACACAATTGCAAAGTTTCATGTTTATACGACTATCGGAAATTCGGTTTATACGACTATCGGTGTTTGAAATTCGAATTGCAAGATTTCGTTAATTGATATACCTATACATACAGGTCAAGCTAATATAGATTAATAGTTTAAAAAAAAACACTAAATACACGCTTTGATAAATGATCTTAAATCGCGGTCAAAGTTCATTACAAGACCTTTCTAACAAGTCCAAACACGGCTATGATACGATATTCCATCATGGAATGCCAGTGCCTATCTTCCGGCTTCATCATCAGACCTTGAAACCTCATCGTGGTCAAAGTTCATTCAAAGACTTTTCTAACAAGTCCAAACACAGCTATGATACGATGTTCCATCATCAAGTTCCAGTTCATATCTTCCGACTCCATCATCAGATCAGTCCGACAGTGCCATATTATTGTATTGTCATCAGAACTACATACAGCTGCCAATTTTCATGACGCTACGATCCTTGGAAGATGGTTAAATTAGTTACCTTAGATTCCATTTACATAGTTACATACAGGTCGACCTAATAAAAGCGTGTTAAAAAGTGTGTTGCTTTGCATTGTCATTATTGTACCTAATAATATCTGCGGTAAACTCGCCAAATTGGCTACATTTTTTACATGTTTCCACTTACACTGTGCTATAATTACAGAGTAGAAAACTACTATTAAATCCATTGTGAACCTATGGTAAATGAAGTTGATTTTCAAAATACGGATAGATTAAATTATCTGACTTGGATGTGTATCGACAAATATTTTATCAAAAATCCTCACTATTGTTTATTTCCTTGGCATTCGCAGTGTCAATAAACAGTTTAACCCTTCGGCCACGTAACTAGCAAATTTGGTTGCACATCAGAACACCATTGACTACGTAACGATCAATATTGGCGGCTTGTTCCTGGAGCGCACAATAATATTATTTTCGAATTTGAAGGCATTCTAAAATCCAAACCAAATATCTCATTATTACCATAGATACATAGACGGCTGCTAAAATAATTTCGCGCGTCATTTCGCGGATATTTCTGGTAAAATTCCATTGTCAAACGTCATCATTTTTTTTTTCGAGGAATCACATTTTTTTTTGGTTTTTATGAGCTAATATCTAAATATTTTTGTATGTAAATAAGCAAAACGAAATATTACCTTTGATAGAGAATCTAATGAAGATCATAATAGTATTTACAATTTCTAAAGAGGATTCCGTATTTTTCCGTAAGACAAGTACATGTTAGAAATGCCGAGTTTTTTTCACTTTTTCGACTTTCTCAAATTTATTCATAATAATGTAAATGTTTTACAAAATGAGATTTCAATATTTTATATACGAAATTTTAATGCGACCATTGCACAGTTATTTTTTTTATGATTGCTTGAGTAGTTCCATAGTTATAGTACTTTTTGTCGAGCGCGGCGATATTGCAAGAAATTCCAATAAATTGCCGCGGTCTGCCATGAAATTATGCCGCTACTGAACTCCTGGTACTTTTAAAAGATTTTAATATAGACCTATAAGTATTATTTTTACCGAATGTTAAAATGTTAGTCGTTACCAGCCTTAAACTATAACAAGTTATGTCGCACATTATAAAAAATACAATAATCATCAAAATGATGGCGCATATGAAGTAACTGAAAATCTATCTCCTGATAATCGTTGAAAATAACATCAACATAATTGCAATTTATCGAAGATGTTCGAAATCTGTTGTGTTTCGAAATGAAAAACCAAAATAAAGCTTACACATTTATATTTATTATTTTTCTTCATTTTTTTCCAAAAGAAATACACCCAAAAAAAACAACGTAATTCCTTAAAAGTTAAAACCTTAAAAGTACAACACAAAGGGCTACAACTTAAATTAAGTTAAATATTAATTTAAATATAACGTTTGTTATTAGGTAATAGTAAATAGATTGCAACTTTTTAGTAGTACATAGTATATAGGGGGTGATCAATGAGGAATATGATGGTTGATGCGGTTCGTGTCTTCACTAAATAGACGATAGTAACGTCGATGCCCGATAGATGGCACTTCTCGAAGAACACATAGTCAAAATCAATTCATTGATTGAAAAACCAAACTTCAGATTCCTCATTTACCATCCTTTAAACATATATAATTACAATAAATATATATTATTATAATTATTACTGGCAATAATATAATTATAATTAGGATACATTACGAAAACTTAGAAACAATATAAACAGTACGTCTTTCAATTTTTTTTAATGTTTTAAAGCCGATGAACATATGAACACCTCCGAAGGATAATTACGCAACTCATATCGCCTTTCCCTTATATAAGCATAGTGTTTTTGTATTTGCTACTCTTCAGAGGTGAATATATGGAAAATGGAATGTTTTTTTTTAAAAATGGTTTTATGGATTTTGAGACGCTTTTTAGTTTGAGAGCTGATTGTAGTTTATTTTTCGTCCTTAGGCACACGAGTCAAAATAATCTTTTTTCCTTGACCGCATCCGAAGCTTCCAAAGTAGACTAAAAATAATTGACAACTTGATATTGCTAAAGAATACTGATAAGTCGCCTGTCCTGTGACTCTTGCGAGTGATTCTTAGTAGACTATATTACTGATTATATAGTGTATTAGATTTATCCGCCCCCGTATGACGATTTGGCAACCGTCCTACACGGCGACATGCAATGGCAATCTTAACCAGAAATTGTAATTGTACTCAGTTTTATATTCAGACATATCAGCAATTATGCTGCCTGTTTGTAAATGTAATAATGATAATAATAAAATTGTTGCATATTGCGCATATTCTTGCGTATAATGTATGATGCCTGGGACACGGGGCCCTTGAATCGCAGGGCCTGCCGCAAATACCACTTCTGCTTTCAAGATAACCCGACATTAGGCATAACCGTTTTCCATTAAATAGAATAATGTGTCGTGCAAAATATAAGGACTTAACTAGTCAACGCAATAAGTCAATTTTTTTCGCTCTCGTTTACTAAAAAAGTCTCAAAATCGTGAAAAAATAATAATACATAACCGGTAAAAATAGACAAGACATGAGATCTATCATGATAAAGGCTTAATTTCTAAACTTGCAAAAATATTTAAGTATTGTACTTTCGTTGTGTGTGTTTTTTTGTGTTTCTATTTTGTTCATCTGTTCTATTTTCTAATATATAGAATACTTAGAATATTATGTTACAACCTAACAACAGAACTACAGCCAATTTTTTATTTTTTTTTATTTCGACGGTTGCAGAGGGAGTCTCTTTGCTTTTTGGCATAGTCTTCACTCTTTCTTGGAGACAAACTAAAAGTAGTCAGCTAATCAACATTTACTACAAAAAAATAATGGCAGACGTCTTCCATGAACAAGGTATTAAATAATAAATAAATACAAACAGAGCTGCCATGAAATTCACGGACTACAATCGAGCCCTTCATAATAAGATTATTACACTTCTGAAGGGTGAGCTCTTGGGAGGGTCTTGCCGCATGTGAGTATACACCTTACCACCCATTCAATTCTCCTTAAAAGCCATGGGATTTGAGATGCGGAAAATGCAGTATTAGATATTTGGATTTGGATTGGTTGTTTTCCTGGAGAGACCAAGATCTTTAATAAGATGAAACAGAGATTTGTCTGGCAGGCCACGAGCGCCAACTTCCACCACATGAAGTTGAACAGTGAATACTTCGGTCACGAAATGCGCAACCCCAAATACGAACTCCTGCAAATAATAACCCAGGGGAGAATTCAAGACAAGAGGAGACCCAGGCGGCCAATGACATCATGGCTGCAAAATCTACGCCGGTGATTCCAGGTGAGCGCTGACGCAGGACGGAAATCAGCAGTATGATTGCCAGCCTCATGCCTCAGAGCTGGTGGACCGGTTTCTTCCGGCGGGATTGCATCCCGGCGCCACTGGACGGTTTGCGCACCGTTCGGCGAAGCCAATCGGTTGTGCATTCTGACTAATTGCTGAAGGGGTCTGGAGACTATGGAAATACACTGTTTCCTAAGCAGCGGGGGTTAGGTTATGACTCTTGAAATGACCTTGGGCCACTCGATCCCCCAGGTCCGCGATAAATTCAAACTGAATTACCGCTGTAATACAACAGGTATAGGTTGCGTAAGCGAATTCGGACCCGTAAGCAGTCGGAAGGACGGAGGTATCCTGAAGGTTAATTCCAGACGGAGATATCCTGCCAAAACTGGTAGTTAGGGGGTGAGGCTGCCCGCTGAGTACCTTTCTCGGTCCCTCGCCGTAAGGCGTTGGTCTCTAACGGGTTGCTGGTGAACTGGACAGTAGATTGTCTTGTCCCCGAGTCTTCTACGCTCATCCCTCGGCTGAAAGAACGATCTATATCGTTATACCAGCCTGGGGTGACGGGTTGACCCGTTGTAGTCAACACCACCATCCTGCCAACCTCCGTTAAAAGACGGCACTGCAAGAAGAAGACTATAATGTTTTTTGTTTCCCCCTAAAAACAATATATTTAATTGATATCTAACATATTAATTTATATTTAAATGTAGATTCACTGACTTTCCAATAGGTTTTTTTTTTTTGGAAAAAAAAAACGATATCAAAAAAGCATAGAGACTGCCTGGCTGGGCTCGGCCAACCAAAGAAAACGTTTTCAATTTTTCCTATGAAAAAAAAAAATTAAAACTTAAATTTCGAAATACTATACATATCATGAAGATACTCTACTATTTCCGTGTTCTTATAAAGTAACATTTAAAAAAGCTACATTCGCTAGCTTGGTTGGTTTGTTTCTACGCGTAGAAGACGACGGTTGGATTTGTGTCGAGAGCGGATTGAGGCGGACGTTTCTTAGTAGATGAAATGCTATTAAAACCCATTTTATCGAAGGGGTCGATACTCGAAATCAGGGGTTTGGGGGCTTACTGTCACACAAAGTGGACCTAATGGGGTCTGTTGCAGATAGACCACTAAGACCCATGCGTTTAGGATCGGTCAAACTCACGGGTCAACACCCATCCGCCAGGACGCCGGCCTGCAGGCCGGTTTCCCCCAGGAGTCAACTTTCGGGCGCTCCTGGACGGATTGCGCATCGTGCAACGTCAGCCAGTCGATTGTGCATTCTGATTGATAGCCGGGGGAGTCTGGAAACAGTACTGTCTCCTATAAAGCGGTGGTAGTTGTTAACCTTACGGCAACTGCTCTCAAAACGACCAATCGGCTATGCGATTCAGGGTGAACAGTCGGATAAGGATGCCGTGGTCCGCGATAGATTCGGTAGACACCGTATCTATACCCAGTCAGGACACCGGAGTAATCTGGTTGCAACTGGAAGTAGGGGCGCAAGTGTCGGTACGCTGGGTGATTAACCTGGTTATCTTGCGGTAAGGCGTTGGTCTCTTACGAATGAGTGGCGCAACTAGACAGTGGACTGTTTTCGTCCCAAGTCTTCTGCGGTCACCTCACGGGAGACAGAACGATTTAATATCGTTAAAACTTACTGAGGTGACAGGTTCGCCCGTTGTAGTTGACAGCTCTAGTTGACACGAGATGGGCTGAAGAAGACGAAGGAAGAGCAGGCAAGAAAGTATATTAGAGATCCCGCACAAAGGCCTATGTGTCGTCATCGCCCTCGAACACAGATCCGACGCGTCGACCGAAAAGCACCTTTATTTACACAACGTTACAGACTAATTTCCCTCTCTCTATTAATCCCATCGAGAATGAGCGCAATATTACTAGGTACTATTTACAGTGTCGTTGTCTCCCTCAGTAGGTCCAGCAGGACGATTGATTGATATCCCGCCAGTCGGGGTATTGGGAGAACTCGCGTCATTGATCGAAGCTCTTGCGCTGTTGCTTCGACTTGTAGCGGTCGATTTCGTCGTCCGTCGTACGATTCATGTGACGATCTAGAATAAAAAAAAACGAAATGGAATTTAGGTGAATCCTAGAAGTCCTACCAATATTAGACACTACTCTTTTATAGCTACAAGACTTTATAATAAACTAGCTGATCAGTGCCCACTTTGTTGGGCGGTAAAACTGTTTTTTTGTGATGAAATTATGAGTAAGGTTCGGTTAGTACTGAGTGCTATGAATTATTTCCTGACTGCCAAAAGGAGGGTTATATTTTTACTGCATATGTATGTATGTATTTGCATGCCAATTTGACTATATTACCGATATTTGTGAGTGTCTTTTTGTGAGTGTCTTATTTGTGAGTGTCTTATCTATTTAACTATTTATGCAGTAAAAGGGAAATTATATGCAGTAAAGGGTAAAAGTCTTTTGTTTTAAACACTCGAGACGATAAATTTATTTATATTGATATGAATTCATAATTGTTGATAATATGATCAATAAACATGACCTAACGATTTAAATTATGTTTTTAATATAAAATACTACTTTTTGTGACTTAAATATAAAAGTTAGACATATGCTGTCGCTGACTTTTTTGTAGGCTTTATCAAGCTCTACAACTTTTTTCTAGAACTTTATCATATATCTCTCATCGTTAAGGCAGCGTTAGTTAGAAACGTTTTCGTTCGACCGCTTATTCTCCCACTTACTTTGCAAATCCGACTACCACGAAAAAGTCTTTTTAATTTTCGGATTAATATATAGCCTATGACACTCAAAAGTAACGTGGATTTCTATCGGTAAAAGAATTTTTAAAATCGGTTCAGTAGATCCAGAGATTACTTCCTACAATCGCACAAACTTTACCTCTTTATAATATTAGTATCATAAAAACCAGCCCCAGTTGTCATTTGTTTAAAAGCAAAATTAATAAATGGTTGTTGCAAGAAGAGCGTTTGTCTATCCATGCCATGATCGATGTAGTAGAATAAGTTGAAGTTGACTTAACATAATATATTAAGTCAACTTCAATATTTTCAATATTTTGAATAATCTTTCTTTCTTGTAGGGAAGAAACTATTGTGGAATTTACCCTTTTCAGCTCTTTTTTATCACTAGTTGTTAATGTTTCTACTAGTTCTTGGAGATGAGGCTTCAAACAGTCTAGCTGCCCTGGAAATTCTTTTTGAAATTCTTCTAAGAGTAGGTTAGTTAGTGTAGAGGCAGTAGATATATGAGCTTCAATTCCTCTTCTGATGTGTTTACCGTCTAGGATTTGTTTCATTGTTGCTGCTGAATATAATCCACATTCAACCCACAATTCAGGTATACCTGAACCTTCAATGAGCTCTCCTATTGTCCGGAGCTGAGCAATTATGAAATTTATATTTTTTGATTATTCTTTTTACAAAAGTAATTTTTTTGAGACAACGGTTAGTTATACAAAGAAAGTTGTAAGGACCTTTTCTATGTATAATTTATGTAGCTACATTTTTTGTGAAAAACATTTTTTCGTATCTTCAACGGTTACTGATATAAATAGGAAAATGTGTTTTTGATGGCGGCCATTTTGTTTTTGGCCCGCAGCGCCCAAACGCACCATTTTTGAGAGTGCCACCATCAAAATTATGTTTCTACATGGTCAAACGAAGAGATTAAGACTACTTCCACACTTGCATACTGAAGGAGCACACGGGAGCCTATATTTGTACATTTGAAAGGGGACTATTTGTTTAAGTGTATTTGTAAAAAACATTTGTTTATGACTGTTTTTTACCTAAATAAAAAAAATAAAAAAAAGGTAACTAATTTAACCATCTTCCAAGGATCGTAACGTCATGAAAATTGGCAGCTGTATGTAGTTCTGATGACAATACAATAATATGGTACTGTCGAACTGATCTGATTATGGAGCTGATATATTAAATTAACAGCTGATATATTAAATTATTCGGAGCACATAACAGGTTGCCAACATTATTTATTTATTTATTTATTTATTTAAGAATTAATTACTATAAAACATTGATTAGCTTACAAAAATAACAGGAACCGAATGGCAAAACCTTAACCTTTTGCTTATTTGTTTCTGTCACCCAACTGGGACTAGCCCGTTCTAGGGTGGACAGGACTCCAATATTACAATCAAGTTTGCTTGATTGCTTGGTTGCCTACAAATGTAGTTTTAGTAAAAAGCTAATGACACTAAATTGCCCTAAAATGTGGTCTTCAGAATAAAATAAATAATAATAATAAAAAAAAATTATTAAAAATATATAATAAATAAAATGCAATTCCATTATTGAATCGGCAATAAATATAATATAAAATTCGATTAAATAATATAAATAAAGTTATATGTGAGAAAAGAAAGAAACAGTCATTAATATTTAATATTTTGTTTTAAGTAATATAAGATTTAATATAAAAATACCTAGTCTAAAAGTATAATTCATCGTCAAAGTCAAATATTTTTTGGTAGTTAGTTCAATGTTAAAAAATACTTAACATATAAGTTTAAAAATATGTTAATAATTTGTGCACCTAAGTTTTATTATACTATTATTTCTAACATTTGATGTATGGTTAGTCTGTCATGATTCGATAACCATTTCTTTAATTTATTTTTGAATTCCCTAAATGTCAAATTCATTTTTATTTCCATATTGATCAGATTGTAAAATCTCGGCGCAATGAAAGAGTAATGTCTTTGACCAAATGATGTTTTCCTTCTGGGTATTATTAAGCTATTTTCTACAACTTGTCTCGTTGGTCGCCGGTTCTGAATTATTCCTAAATTTGAGTTATTGTCCAAAAATAGCCTTAAGAGGGAAGTTTTTAGAAAAAGTTGCCTACAATCAAGAACTTTAGCTTCCTTATACAGTTCATTAGTGGGATGGCGATATGGTCTACGTAGAATAATTTTTAATATAAATTTCTGCGCAACTTGAAATGGCTCTAGCAGGGTTTTACCACATCCACCCCATCCAATTATGCCGTAAGTAATAAGCGATTCACATAAAGCATAATAAACAGATAGGAATGTTTAAAATTTAAGATTTTGTTTGTAATTTACAATATGGTCCATTATTTTGAATGGAGGCTGGGGCCCTTTATATCCACGGGGCCCCGGGCTGCAGCCCAAATATCCCTTATATAGATCCGCCCCTGTCCAGTAGCGACAATTTTGTTTACTTACATGCCCATTAATATGGAAGTGAGCTTCATCAGGGAATAACAAGTTATTGAACGAAGAAAACTAGATAAACATTTAATTCGCGTAGGTAATTTAGTCTCTGGATAGCAACAGTGTCTTTACTTCCTGCGCCAAGTGAATTTTGTAAGGGTGCATACGTAAATAATTCTTTAAAATTCACTGTAACGATGTTCTGGATATATTTAATGTTTTGGAACGTTTACAAGTAAACTAGGTAGGATTTTCACGAACAGACTGTAATACTGACGATGTTTTCTTCCATCCGTGATGTCCATGGTCGACCTGACCGCTGTTTATCTAACGTCGAACCAGTCTCTCTCTGCCAATCTAGTCTCCTCCCTCTCATTGATTATTCAGATGTTGCCTTTCTCGACATCAAGGAAGATCTAGCCACCAGGGTAGAAATGCTGCAAAATGTCTGCATTCGATTCATTTACGACCTAAGAAAGTTTGACCATATTACGGAGTACAGAAGGAGACTTCACTGGTTGACGACCCGAGAAAGGAGAGATACGAGAGTCGTAGGTTTGCTCTTCAGAATCCTGAAGGGGGCCGCTCAGAACTATCTTATAAGTAGGTTCAACCCTCTAACTTCTCACGGGCGCCCTCTGAGATCTGAAGACAACCTACTGCTCTCGATCCCTAGTCACAGTAATGATTTCTTCTCGCACTCCTTCTCTGTACGTGGAGCTCGTCTCTGGAATGCTTTACCCACGCGAAAAGGATAGCACCTAACTTGTTTTGCTTCAAACACAGGCTTAAAGAACACTTGAACCCACGCTCATAAACCTTTCATTATTTTTCCCTATTTTTTCTTCCCTATTGCGTCCTCTGGGTCATTATAGGTTTATTGTTTGTTTTTTTTTCTTAAATTTATTGTTTTGTTATCTACTAAATTTAAATGATTAAAATTTAATTTATTTGTTTATTTTTACCGCATAATATGTTATTCTACTAGGTTAAGGTTAGCTGTAAGATATTGCTTTTAGGCAATAAGCTCGCCTTTTTGTTAAAGCAAATAAAGCGTTTAATTATTGTTATCATTATTATCTCTTCAAACTTAACAACCTAACAACCCATTTCTTGATCGTTCGAACAGTTGGAGTGTCATTAAAGTTGTGTAGATTGTGATGTTCTCGAAATTTTCGCCGCGCAATGGTTGCCGAATCATTGTTCAGAAAAAACTCGCGCACACAAATAGTACGGTCTGCATCGGTTAAACGCCCATGACGACTAAATTCCCAAAAACCGGACTTACTGTTTTTGCCCAGCCCACGACCCTCCAGCCCGTCGTATGCATTTCATTAGAAATTTACGTTTCAAAGGACTTATGGGCCACTCTGTATAATGAAGTATCATATTATTTATAGTAATCCACAATTCTACATTAAAACACGAATAAACCCCATCTAGTATATAGTTACCAACAGTATTATTATTTCGGAGATGGTAAATTTCATTACCGACACATTTGAAAATTCTTCCCAACCCGTGGCAGTTATTTGTGATCTATCCAAAGCGTTTGATTCGGTTGACCACGAAATACTGCTCAATAAATTAAAACAGTTATGGGATTCGGGGCAAAGCCAATAATATGATGAAACCCTACCTAACAGGCAGTCACAGGTAGTAGAAATAGATAGGTCGCACTGAGTCCATTAATCCTGGTTGGAGTATTAAATGCCATTGTAAAGCCACATTATGTAAAAGAGTCTCTTTGCTTATTGCTATTGCCTGAGTTTTCTAGGATATTAACATTAAAATCACCACACACCACAATCTGCTTGGAGGAGTTTGAGAGTTTGTCCATAATCGATTCGAGGCAAGACATGAACACGTTAAAGTCACTGTTCGGGATCCTATAAATACAAACAATGACACATTTCTGTTGTGTAATTTCTACACAGGATATTTCCGTGGTTCGTTCTACGGATAATGATGTTATATCATCCCTGGTTTAGACATTTATCTCATTTTTAACCATGATACAGCTACCGCCTCTTATGTGATCTTTTCGACAAAAGTAGCTTGCAAGTTTGAAACGGTTAATATGTAGTAAATTGATAATATTTGTCTGCATCCAATGCTCTGTTACGCAGGCCACGTGAATAGAGTATTTTTCAAGGACGATCCCCATGCTTAGATTTTTTTATTTATTCCTTGTATATTCAAATGCATGATTCCAAGCTGCTTTTTACTGTTTAATTCCTTATCATCTGCTTGCATCGTAAAATGTTCATTTTCGTTGGCCTCTTGATTTTCGTTATAAGTGTTGTGTCGTGTTTGGCATATCGTCATTGCTATACTATCCTTGTGTATGTTCTCCTCCATCGAGGAGTTCATAAACAAGGATAGTATAAATTGAATACTGAATACTGAATACTAGCTGTTGCCCGCGGCTTCGCTTCGTGTAAAGTTTCGAATCGATTTGTTAATTTACACAGAGGTTATTTTGGACGTAGGCGCAAATAGATGTTTTTTCTTATTAAAAATATTACGTCTACTGCCAGTTTTTTTTTTGTTTAAGGATTATACAAAATTTGGTGAAAGATAAAAAAAATATTTCGTTGTTGTCTGCTTGTAAGCATGGCGAGCTGGCGAGCTCACAGACCAGTTGTAGGTACGGAATCCTAAAAATTCTAGTCAACTCTTTTTATTGGAGAATATCACCGATTGTCGAAAGAATTTTTAATAATTTTTCCTGATAAAAGTATTTGGAGAACAGTCTTGAGAAGCGTTTGAGCGTTAAAAAAAAACAAAGTCCGTGCTGTAATAACACCCAATATATACATATATATATATATATATATTATATATATATATATATATATATATATATATATATATATATACTAGCTGACCCGGCGAACTTCGTACCGCCTAACAGTCAATGGGGATAAAAGTATTTGGAGAACAGTCTTGAGAAGCGTTTGAGCGTTTAAAAAAACAAATATTTTTTTTTTTGTTTTTTTTATTTAAATATTAAAGCTGCCTACTTCGCTTACTTTGAGTCACCCACAAAAAAAAATGCCCGTGCAGTAATAACACCCCGTATATCTAAAGGTAGCGTCTAAAAAGGCAAATGAACGCCACCCTACTTAAATTAACAAATCGATTCGAAACTTTACACGAAGCGAAGCCGCGGGCAACAGCTAGTATTCAGTATTCAGTATTCAATTTATACTATCCTTGTTTATGAACTCCTCGATGGAGGAGAACATACACAAGGATAGTATAGCAATGACGATATGCCAAACACGACACAACACTTATAACGAAAATCAAGAGGCCAACGAAAATGAACATTTTACGATGCAAGCAGATGATAAGGAATTAAACAGTAAAAAGCAGCTTGGAATCATGCATTTGAATATACAAGGAATAAATAAAAAAATCTAAGCATGGGGATCGTCCTTGAAAAATACTCTATTCACGTGGCCTGCGTAACAGAGCATTGGATGCAGACAAATATTATCAATTTACTACATATTAACCGTTTCAAACTTGCAAGCTACTTTTGTCGAAAAGATCACATAAGAGGCGGTAGCTGTATCATGGTTAAAAATGAGATAAATGTCTAAACCAGGGATGATATAACATCATTATCCGTAGAACGAACCACGGAAATATCCTGTGTAGAAATTACACAACAGAAATGTGTCATTGTTTGTATTTATAGGATCCCGAACAGTGACTTTAACGTGTTCATGTCTTGCCTCGAATCGATTATGGACAAACTCTCAAACTCCTCCAAGCAGATTGTGGTGTGTGGTGATTTTAATGTTAATATCCTAGAAAACTCAGGCAATAGCAATAAGCAAAAGAGACTCTTTTACATAATGTGGCTTTACAATGGCATTTAATACTCCAACCAGGATTAATGGACTCAGTGCGACCTATCTATTTCTACTACCTGTGACTGCCTGTTAGGTAGGGTTTCATCATATTATTGGCTTTGCCCCGAATCCCATAACTGTTTTAATTTATTGAGCAGTATTTCGTGGTCAACCGAATCAAACGCTTTGGATAGATCACAAATAACTGCCACGGGTTGGGAAGAATTTTCAAATGTGTCGGTAATGAAATTTACCATCTCCGAAATAATAATACTGTTGGTAACTATATACTAGATGGGGTTTATTCGTGTTTTAATGTAGAATTGTGGATTA
>CALYMY010000635.1:0-21316 GCA_944548615.1 Micropterix aruncella | reverse complement strand
ATTTTAAATATTGTGATGTTGATTATTATGATTTGTGGATTTAATTAATTATGATTATTTTGTTTTTTATTTTTATATTTTCAGATTTTCAGATTTATTTGATTTTGTTTTTTTTTTTGAATTTTTGAATTAATAGGTGTGTCCTGAAAACCAGGATAAGAGATATCCTGAGGATACCCCTAATTTGCAGCGTTTGTAGTTTTATTACATAGTCTTTGTCAATTTACAGTTTTAATTTTTAAACCGTGTGTTTTTATCTTTTTGTATATGTTTTTTTGTAACAACAGCTGCAAATAAATATTCTTCATCTTCATTTAAGATTAAATAAAAAATACAAATTCATTCTATCTCCAGCCGAAATGTGACGTTTTGGTTTTTTCTATCATAAATTAGATACCTACCTATATAACGCAATTATCATGTAAATTCGCAGTTTTTCGTTATTATTGAATCTATGTTTTTTATGTTATTATAAACTCTATGCATTGAACATACAATAGAGGTTTTTACTACAATTTATTACAAAAAAACACACTACAAAATTCAGGAAAAGAAGTCTTTATTCGAAAATCCTACACATTTCTCGCGACGTGCGTCATTTGTCAGCGATGTACGTACTACATTTAAAAGATCGTAAATGACAATATATGAGCCCGTTCACATGTTGCGGTTTACCGTAACCTTTATCATGTGCGGTTTACAGTGGCATACACAAACATAATGCGTTTGTTCTCACTATACGGTAAAACCGAATGTGGCAAAAAACCGATCCGTTTATTTTTGCTGCCATGTCTCAACACAGAAAACTGTAAGCGGCGTACGTTTTTTTAGAGTAAGTCTTCTGGGCTAATACTCTCTCTCATTATTATTTTTTTAAATCTTCGTCCAAACTTCTTAGGGGCTCTCAAGACGATCAAGCATGCTTGTCAAGCATCGCGTCGCGGGCTGGGAGGGGATCGTAAACCGCGGGAAATATGCAAATATTTTTTTAATATTTACCAAAAATGCCTAATTTTGTAGTTTTATACCAGGGAGTCATTTCATTCATAAATCAACTACGTCTAATTAACGTTAGTCCCTGGTATACACTACAAAATAAGGCATTTTTGGTAAATATTTAAAAAAAATATTTGCATATTTCCTGCGGTTTACGGTTCCTTCCCAGCCCGTGACGCGATGCTTGACAAGCATGCTTGATCGTCCAGAGAGCCCCTTAGAAGTTCGTTAAACGTTGACAATGACATGCGAAAATAATAATTCTAGAATTTCATTTCAAAAATGCAGCAATATAATTGGATGCACCCAAAATCTTTTTTATATCACTTTTCCAGCGGAGGAAAAGTATTGTGAACGCAATTCTGTGTCTCTGTGTGTGAGGGTGTGTATGCGTGTGTGAGGGTGTGTGTGTGTGTGTGTGTGTGAATTCCCTCACGATAGCGCCCAGACGCTTCATCCGATTGAGCTGAATTTGGCATGCAGGCATCATTGGCATGAGTTGCGCGCTAGTCATACTTCAATCTCAAAATATTGTACTTAGTCAGGCCAAACCCCACTGCGAAAAATTTTTGTTGAAATATCTAATATACACGCGACACAAATAATTTTTAAACTCCGCAATATTTAGGAAAGTACATCATATTGGAAAAATACCATTTTAATACCACGGAAAATACTACAAATATAGTAAGAAAATACTATTAAAATACTACGAAAATATCAGTACCTAGTACTCTTATGCTCAGTAGCCCAATAGATGGAATTTTAAACACGCATATCCTATTTCAAAATAAAATAATAATTTTAAAAAAATAAATCATAGGTCTAATTATTGTAACATTATTCACATAAAGATGTCAATTTGAATTTGGTATACAGATTTCAATACGTAATAATTATGCGCTTTACTGCTCAAATAGGCTGATAGATGATAATCTCTCCATGCCATTTCTGTGATTTAATTATAGCCTATATAAAAAATGCGATTTTGTTATCATTGGTTAAATTGTCATTATCATTTTGATTGATATCATTTTGTTATCATTGGTTATTATAATCAAACAGTCCTTTATAAAAAAAACATTCAATATCTATGTTATTATAGGAGCCCAAATATATTTCTATCAGTTTCGCCGGACAAGGATATCAGCGCCATCTGTATGTCGCCGTCGCAGAATTAAATGGCATTGAGCAATATAATACTCTATATCAGCGCTTCCCAAAGTATTTCTCTCATGGCCCGATTATTTTTATACTGCCACTATTTTTTTTGCTGTTCTGGTGTAATAATAGGTAAAATAAAACACATTTGTATGTCCACATAGAAGTATCTATATATAAAAAATGGATGTTGGTATAGATATACGCACAAAGTGGATACGAACAACACAAAGTGATGCGCAGTGTGTTCGTGGACGCGAGCAAAGAAAGACGTTGGTGGATACGTCTCGCGTATCAGTGGGCCGAAGAGTAGGTAATATCTAGTAGTAATATCAGTAATATCTCTAATCGAGGAGTACAGAAGTTATACAGTGCTGTAGGAAGGATGAGACATTTAATAATAAATTCTGGCGCTGACATGTTCGCTCAATGTTCGAATGAAAACTGCGGAGCACTCGTTCTTAAGTTGATGCGCGCACCATCTCCATTTGAGCAGTTGCAGGTGCGCGGAGCAGAGTAGATGCGCGAACGTAACCCACCTTTACGCTCAGACGGACAGACAGACATCTGTCTGTCTGTCCGTGGCGCTGCAGCACATCATCTTATATACCTTTCAACCGATCCCCATGAAACTTACATAGTATACATAGATATTTGAGCGCGGATATAACAAAGGCAACGCCGGTTAATTTCACCAGTATAACATAATTGAAGTGTTAATTTTTTAAAATAAAGTAATAATTCCATAGTAATTATATTAGTTGACTACTATTAGTGTGAAGTATGAAGCTGTTAATTTTCTACTAGGAACTCCAAGTTCGTAAGATATTCTTAGGTCTGGTTCAATTTCCAATCGATTTCTATATTTATTTTCGATTGATCACTCGTACGAGATACCCGCCGCATGGCGCGCAGCCGTGCGACGCCACACTCAGACATACGGGTCAATGGGCCCAGCTCACGTGATGCCCCGCTAAAAGGCAATTGTCAAATGGAAGACGTGACGGGCCTTGGACTAGACCCGTCGACTGGGTCACAGAATGCAACCACTCGTCAGTACCTACAGCAGCGTTTGCTCTAACGAAAACGTCGTGTTTCTCTCGTCGAGTCATTTCTCTCGTCGAGTAGGTACCCTATGATTGGTATAAGTAAATATATCAAAAAGGATAAAAAAAAACACGACTGCCGTTATAGAAAGTAAAGTGTTGCATTTATAATTATTTTTATTACGGTTTTTTATGAAATATTTGTGGTGTATGTATTTATCCATACAGATACATGTATATTTCCGTAATTCACTCAATCAGACATTACATTTGACACTAAACACGATATATTTATGTTAATTTATTGACATTTGGACATTTAGACAAGCATTTTTGACATTTGGACAGTTTAGGTGCGTATGACACTCGGGATGACATAACGATTACATCAATATCACACACTTCTAAATCGGTTCGAGCGTTTAGGAGTTATGGTGTAATAAAAAAATCAGGGTTTCGTCATTAATGCATACCGTTTTTTTTTTCGAGTACAATTGCGTAGTTTTATAATTTTCCAAAATGTTGGATTGGAATAAATTCGTGAGAATCCAAAACGGTTACTTAAAAATGGGTAATATTTTGCGGAGTGTAATAATTAAACACGTTGTATCATTTATTTTGCTAAATTAATATTCCAAATATTTCGCTTCGTTATTAGGCCTATCGGATCTATTCCTGACGGCCGCGAAGAGGAAGAACGAGAAAAAACTAAACTTCCAAATGATGAATGTCAACACGCATCGCGTACACTGCGATTTATATTAAAGACGCTGATTTCTCCTTATATGAGAGCGAGGGGTCGCGGCATGTACCCCATGACACTCGGGAGGACAAAAAGATTCTAACAATACGACACACTTCTTTATCGGTTCAAGCGTTTAGAAGCTATGGTGGAATAAAGACATGGAAAACTTTACATAGATGAACCATAACACATTACACCCCTTTTTTGTTAAACAGTCGTGTAACAACAAGGAGATAACTCTGCGACCCAGCTTTTATTTATTTATTTTATTTATTTATTAGTTTCAAATATTATTCAAGAGCATTACAGACGAATCCAATTCGCCCTTGAATATTAAATCTAGAGTGTAAGTCTAAACATAAATGACTTACATAACTAAATTAACGCTAACATTGAACAAGAAAAAAACATAAAAATATAAAACTAAATAAAAGACAGATTATGATAAACATGAGATAGCAGGGAGTTGCCTTTTTAGCTGCCAAAGGGATAAACAAAAGATGTCTTTTTCTGTGGGTAAGGAATTAAGAAGAGCTATAACCCTTCCCACTGGCCTGTCTACAAAAATATTTGTACGATTGTACGGCACATTAAACAATAGA
Source organism: Micropterix aruncella (assembly GCA_944548615.1). Taxonomy (NCBI): domain Eukaryota; kingdom Metazoa; phylum Arthropoda; class Insecta; order Lepidoptera; family Micropterigidae; genus Micropterix; species Micropterix aruncella. Next base: position 16,766 of record CALYMY010000635.1, on the reverse strand, counting down.
TGCGATCTCCTCGCTGTGAAATTTACCGGTACGTACAATTCAAACTTACATAGTATCTCTGGCAAATAAATATTTTCTTGAATTAATTTATATGCAAATATAATTAGGGAAATATATCGACGCGTTTCAAGAGTGTATGCTGTATCCTTCCATTCCAAGCACATAATCGGACGGAAATAAGTATGGATAAATATTGTATTTTCTGTAATAAATATATTATCTTAAAAATTTTCTTTGAATACGTTCACCATCTGAATGTATTTGTTTTCACTTGTAAACCAGATGACCGAAATATATTCAAGTATGCTATAGACTAAATAATTATATAGTAGAAACATTACATGAATATTATTAAACTGTTTGCATATGCGAATAACAAAACCGACCATTTTGCTTGCACGATTGCAAATATTTGTAATGTGTGCACGGTAATTCAACTGCGTATCAAATGTAATTCCCAGGTCCCTCACCTCGGCTGACCTTTTTAAAATTGACCCGTTTATTGTGTATGGAGAAAAGCAACGTGTTTTCTTCTTAGTTATTGTTAAAACAGAGCACTTGTTAGTGTTGAATTCCATGTCATTGAGCCCATGACATGTTATTTTCGTGGCACGATGCCGAGTCGCGACCCACCTTTCGGGAACCGCTGCCTTATACGAGTATAATCAATGATTGACTTCCACAGGTTCCGTAGGTTGGGTGGGGGGCGCCAGTTTTGCATGCGGCAATTTTGCACAAATGTCACTTTTGACAGGTCCAAATTTGTTGAGGGCAGATTTGCAGGAGGCAACCTTGCAGGAAGCAACCTTGCAGGCGGCAACCTTCAATACAGTTTTTAAGTTTTTCTGTTAGGTTAGGTTAGGTTAGGTTTTTCTTTCCCTAAAATCGAAGTGACATTAATTACCGGCATCCTTGTACTGGATGACTTTTATACATCAAACTAAACATTAAAAAAAATGTTTTAAGTTTTTCTGTTAGGTTAGGTTAGGTCATTTTAACATTTGCAAAACTGCCTTCTGTAAGATTGCCTTCTGCAAAACTGCCGCCTGCAAGAATGCCGTCTGCAAGATTGCCGTCTGCAAATTTGCCTTCTGCAAGTTTGATGGGACCCGGTTGGGTGACATTCACAATAGGAACACCAGGTTCAAAAATAAACTAGCCATTACGGGCTCTAGGTTAGCAAAAGTGAGTAAATCTTTCATTGGAGACGGTGTTCGCTTTTATAACACTTTGCCTGAGGAACTAACCCTTTTACCAGACACTAAATTTAGAAAAATTGTTAAAGATACTTTGGGCTGTTATAAAATTGAAGATTTTTTAAGCGATACATTGGTCTGGTCAAGTCGTTTTTGTGTAACATAGCTATGAAAACCATGTGTAAAGTGTTATTATTATTATTACTATTAAGCAAAGCCATTGATTATATAGTGTAGTAATCAATGGTAAAGCCTACAAGCAAGGCATAAATGTCTAGAAACATAAGACGTTCGGAAAGTACTGTAAGTCTACTTCGAATAAAAATCTATCTATCTATCTATGATTATATATAGAGATAACTAATCGTTTTTATTCCGTCTCTCCTCGTTTTAAACCATACAGGTTTTAATACCTTCTTTACCGGTTTTATTCTCTTTGTACAATAAATTTACCTACGAATTAAACACTAAAACTGCCATTCAGTTTTAACCAATACAATTTGTAGAAGAGTATTATTTATCTGATATTCTATTATATGATATTCTTTTGAAGTATCAACATATGTAACATAACAATATGCATAGACAAACGAAACAATATGCATTGCAGGCGGGCTGTAATGCCTTGAACTGTAACTTAACCTTTATCCAAATGTGCTATTGATAGTATAAATATATAACCCTTATAATAAGTCTATGGGACTGCCTGGACTTTTGGACTAAAAGAAACTAGATTACAACGCCGCACACTATGCATAGGACCGGTAAATATGGTAAAAAATCTAGTACAAGGAGTATTTTTATTTTATTAATTTTTCAGGAGAATATATAAAAATTATTTAAAAATACAATGATTCTGCATCCTAACTAGGTATCGGCTATTCCAAGGAAGACACCAATTTATATGATAACAATAATGTCATTTTATGAAAAAATGTTTTTTAATCTATTGGTTTCATATACTAAATTCAAAATGGTTACGAAATTGTTACAGTAAAATAAAACAAACAAGCAAAATACCCATTAAAAAATCTAAATAATCATTAAATAATAAAAGTACTAGTAAATAATTATAAAATAAATCCGAATACAAATATAATAGAAATAAAAATCTCAATTCAGTCTTGTATAAATAAAGGTAATTTATATTAACAGAGATGTAAAGGTGTGTAAATTATTTGTATATAAATGAGTTGCTATTTTTGAAATGCCGTGAGGATAGATTCAGTTTCTCTTTCACTAATTAACCACTGAATGAGGCATTTTTTAATAACTATATGTGTCAGTCCTAAGGTGTTTTCCTAAAATATTCATTAATCTCGGATCAAGGTAATGACAATGGAGTTGTCCAAACGCTGTAGATCTCTTGGGCACTATACAGTAGCGAGCACTGAAACATTTCCACTTGTTAGAAAGGGCCAGTGCAGGTGAATCGATTATTACTTACGGCATAATTGGATGGGGTGGATGTGGTAAAACCCTGCTAGAGCCATTGCAAGTTGCGCAGAAATTTATATTAAAAATTATTCTATGTAGACCATATCGCCATCCCACTAATGAACTTTATAAGGAAGCTAAAGGTCTTGACTGTCGGCAACTTTTTCTAAAAACTTCCCTCTTAAGGCTATTTTTGGACAGTAACTCAAATTTAGGAATAATTCAGAACCGGCGACCAACGAGACAAGTTTTAGAAAATAGCTTAATAATACCCAGAAGGAAAACATCATTTGGACAAAGACATTACTCTTTCATTGCGCCGAGATTTTACAATCTGATCAATATGGAAATAAAAATTAATTTGACATTTAGGGAATTCAAAAATAAATTAAAGAAATGGTTATCGAATCATGACAGACTAACCATACATCAAATGTTAGAAATAATAGTATAATAAAACTTAGGTGCACAAATTATTGACATATTTTTAAACATATATGTTAAGTATATTTTACCATTGAACTAACTACCAAAAATTATTTGACTTTGACAATGAAGTATACTTTTTAGACTAGGTAATTTTATATTAATAAATATTAATGACTGTTTCTTTCTTTTCTCACATATAACTTTATTTATTTTATTTAATCGAATTTTATATGATATTTATTGTTGATTAAATAATGAAATTGCATTTTATTTATTATATTATCTTTTAATATTTTTTTTATTATTATATTTTTTTTATTTTATTATATTACCTTTTAATTTTTGTTTATTATTATTATTTTTTTATTTTATTCTGAAGACCACATTTTAGGGCAATATAGTGTCATTAGCTTTTTACTAAAACTTGTATATTTGTAAGCAACCAAGCAATCAAGCAAACTTGATTGTAATATTGGAGTCCTGTCCACCCTAGAATGGGCTAGTCCCAGTTGGGTGACAGAAACAAATAAGCAAAAGGTTAAGGTTTTGCCATTCGGTTCCTGTTATTTTTATAAGCTAATCAATGTTTCATAGTAATTAATTCTTAAATAAATAAATAAATAAATAAATAAAGGTATAAATTATTTCTAAGAACAAATTACCCCCACCCTTTATTTTTTTCTACCTGAATAGGGTCTTACTCAAATAATGAGACCAGTTTTATTGTGACTTTCAACGTGTTGACATCAAGTATTAATATTTTTGTGAATTATGGCAAAATTTAAGCAATTAAGCGTTTTACAATAAAATACAATTTTAACTTTGGCGACGCAAAAAGTGAGTTTCAGAGTTATAACAGTTCAGATTGGATGCAGCTACACTGCAATGTTAGATTGTATAAAAAAATAAAGGTTCTGCAAGTCTAGAGCGAAAAAAAGGTACTGGACATAAAAAAGACAACACATGCTGAGGATCGACTGCTGAAGCAAATCTGTTTACAGAATCGATTCAAAATGGCCGTGGATATAAGGACAGGGTTCATAAAGGCTGGTGGTTCTGAAGTGGGTGTTCACACCGTACGCCGAAGACTCCGGGAGAGCGGCTTTTTTGCCAGGAGACCTGCAAAAAAGTCACTACTCACCAATTGCCCGCTTAGAATGGGCTAAAAAATATAAAAGCTGAACTGAAATCAATTTCGACGAGGTTTTTTCCCGAGGTGCGAGGAGAAGGTAGTCAGGTAACAAAAAACCTGGATAATATTATAATCATAATATTATAATTATAGATAATATTATAATATATAATCATAGATATATAAACATGGATAATATTATAATCATAGATTATGAAGAATAATAAAGGACTATATTTGTTTATCTTCTTTCATTTGTTTATGGCCTCCTTGAGTGCTGCTTAACTTGACAAGACTACAAACCACAACCTCTTGAGTCTGCCACTTTAACCGCTATATCAAGATAGTCATCAAATAACACTATATATATATATATATATCTAAACATTTACATACAGTACAACACTAAAATAATACTATCACCGTACCTGAATTATTAATGTAATTATATTTCGGTATTCTCATACATTTACATTTTCGTCGTGTCCAATTGACGGCTAAAGACCGCTCTTGGACGTGTCAAAATAATTGGATTGGGTAGTAAGTCTCGTTACTACTCTTTACTCAACATACATAGGAAGTCAAGAATTAACTACTAGATTGTCAAACTATAAATATAAATAATCAAAATAGAAGCCTAATATTTGAAGTGTTAGTAATTCGAAAAGATACGTAGTAAAATTATTCATCGTTATATTCAAATTGTCAGTAAAATTTTAAATTTTAAAAATACGCCACAATAATGCCCCTTTGCTTAGCAAAACTACAGGTTAAAAGTTTTCAATTGAGGTATGTTTCAGCTTTGTCCGCCGTGGGGATTTTTTTCATAGTAAAGGTCCTATTGCTCTTTATTGTTTTGTTTTCCTGCTGAATTTAAATGATTAAAATTTAATTTATTAGTTTATTTTTACCGCATAACATGTTATTCCACTAGGTTAAGGTTAGCTGTTAGATATTGCTTTTAGGCAATAAGCTCGCCTTTTTGATTAAGCAAATAAAGCGTTTAATTATTATTATTAACACGCTTTTATTAGGTCGACCTGTATGTAACTATGTAATGGAATATAAGGTAACTAATTTAACCATCTTCCAAGGATCGTAGCGTCATGAAAATTGGCAGCTGTATGTAGTTCTGATGACAATACAATAATATGGTACTGTCGAACTGATCTGATGATGGAGTCGGAAGATATGAACTGGAACTTCACGATGGAACATCGTATCATAGCTGTGTTTGGACTTGTTAGAAAAGTCTTGGAATGAACTTTGACCACGATTAAGTTTCAAGGTCTGATGATGAAGCCGGAAGATAGGCACTGGCATTCCATGATGGAATATCGTATCATAGCTGTGTGTATGTGAATATCGTATCATAGCCCAAAAGCCATTCCATGATGGAATATCGTATCATAGTCGTGTTTGCACTTGTGAGAAAGGTCACGTAATGGACTTTGAACACGATCAGGTTTCAAGGTTATAACAAACCTATTATATATTGACATTTATAAAAGCGTGTTTTTAGTGTTTTTTTTAAAACTATTAATTTATTACATTTGCGATCCTAATCAGAAGGGGGTTGGCAGGGGGGGGGGGGTTAGCGAGGATGGGGATTGGAAGTTTTGGAGTGACAACCGTTTTTATTTTCTATTTGGCCCCCCATTAAATTACCGCCTGGGGTAGGTACTTCGGTTTGCCCCCCTCCCCCCCCCCCCCCCCTCAGATCCCGAGCTGATACTTATTAGATATAAAATTGTAGCTATTAGTTATACGATGTGATTTTATTACACATGTGTAATTTATTCATTATAAAAATGAAACAAACACAAAAAAAACTAGTCGACCTTCAACCAATACAATTTTAGACAGACTTGTATTCACTATTTTCCATGATGAGTGATAATAAAACACTAAAAATTTAAAATGGCAGTATATAATATTTAAAGGTTTTACATCTAGGCAGGCCTGTTACTTTTCCGGCCAACTAAAGGCGAGGGAAAGTGTTGTGAACGCGCTGAATAATTTTTTGAGATGAAGACGAAAATATGCATTTTGACCCCCCCCCCCCCCTCCTCCGAAACGATTAAGACCATTTCCAGATTGAAGTCTATCTGTAAATCTGTAAATCCGTTTCGAGGTTAAAAACCTCGGTGTCCATATGGACGACAACCTCTCATGGCGGCCACATATTCGAGTTTTGCGACGCAAACTCTTTGGCCGATTTCACTCGCTGAATAGGCTGAAAAATATCCTCCCGGGGGAGAGCAAGATTACGATTTGTCAGTCTGCTCTCCTGCCCCTTCCTGATTATGGAGATGTCGCATTTCTCGACCTCCCAGAGGAGTTATCCACCAAAGTTGAGCGTCTCCAAAATGTCTGCATTCGTTATATCCATGGCCTCAGAAAATTTGACCACATAACAGAGTACAGAGAGAAGCTTCAATGACTGTCGATCCGGGAGAAAAGAGACATAAGAGTTATTTGTATGCTTTGCAAGATCTTGAATAGCTTCGCTCCCAATTATCTTACCGGCAGATTTACTGTACTATCGGCTCATGGACGCCCGCTGAGATCAAAAGATAACAAGCTACTTTCTATCCCTAGTCACAGCACTGACTTCTTCTCATCCTCTTTCACCGTGCATGGAGCCCGTCTTTGGAATACTTTGCGAAAAATGTCAGAAACGCGCCGAGCATAACGAGTTTTAAAAACAGACTAAGAGATCATTTGAAATCTTCCACATAAATTCCCTTTCCCTTCCATTCTCCTCCTTTTTGAACCTTAGCGTCCTTATAGGTGTTAGATTATATAGGACAATATTATTTGGATAATATTATTTTGTAAAAATAACATTTAGTCTATATACGTTTTTTTTATTTCCATTTTAAAGTCCCCCACAATTGAACTCCTTTTATTTTATGTTTCTTTTTGCGTCCTTGTATATTTTTTTACACTTTTGAACCTATTAGGCATCATACCTCGAAAGGATTCCGTATATTATATACGTCTGTATTATTTCTACATATTATTACTGAATTGACTTCCCTTTTACATATATTCATCTCGCGTCCCTATATATTTTATCAAACTTTTAAGTATATTTAACGTCTAAGAATTCCGTCAAAACGTTTAAAATTTTAAATATAATAAAAAAAATACTTTAATCACTACAAGCATATACTATTTCGCCTCTAGAGACTTGTCTACATGCATTTCTGTTAGTTAGATACAATATTGCACCGTACCTACTTAAGCGACTTAGTAACTGGGCGGGGCGGGGGGATATTCAAAACTGAGAAGCGATATTGCGAATTGCGATTATAAGACAAAGAGGGGAATATTGTTTGACCGGCGCGCGTTCCCTTATTGCGTAGATATTTACTGCTTGCATTGTTTTGATATTTATATTTTTAAGCATTGCTTGAATTTATTCAATAAAGTTTTTATTGACTCAACAAGTTTGCGCAGATCAGATGTGTTTGTGAGGTTATCAATTCTTCAACCAAATCTACTTAACATTAGAATTTATTAATTTCTTTCTACATAATCTATTTAATACATAACCTATACCATTTTACATTATTCGTATAAATATATTTATATTTATTCTATTTAGTTTACATACTTCGTTTTAAATTCGTGTTTTGCTTACATCTACCAACACTATGTTAGCATTTTTTTTAATTTATTATTTTTTCTCAATATTTAGTAAATTTGATTTTTTATTGAGGATATTTTTTTATAATCAGTATAATATTTTTTAAATAAGATAAAACGAATTTACCGCGTGAAGTTTGTAACACCCGACGTTTCGGTGTAACCCGATAGTTAGCGACTTGTATATGGAATATTTTGAGCAAATAGCCATAGAAACCTCCAAAATTAAACCCATTCTCTGGCTTCGCTACGTGGACGACACCTTCTGCATCCTAAAGGGCAATATACAAACGGTAGAATAATTTCTGGGTCATATAAACTCCATACACCCAAAAATTTGATTCACCTATGAAGCAGAAAAGGATGGCTCTCTTGCTTTTTTGATGTCAAAGTGACGAGGAGAAATGTCAATACTCTCGGACATACAGTGTATTGGAAGCCCACACATACGGACATATAATTGCATGCCAGCTCACACCATAATCCCTACCATCTGCGTTCAGTGCAAACGTCGCTCGTGAATCGAGCACGCGATCTATGCGATGATGAGCATTTCCCGCAAGAGATGGAGCATGTCAATGATGTCCTGAGGAAAAATGGTTACGGAAAGTACCTATCATGAGACACGCACACGATCCAATACAGACGAAAATCAGAAACTGAGCAGATCACGAGCATTCTTACCATACGTCAAGTGCGTGAAAGATCGAATAAGTAAGATGCTAAACAAATTCCATATAAAAACGATCTTGAAGTCGACCCAAAATAAAGCTCGATCTCTGAGGCCTGTAAAGGATGTAATGCCACTGCAAAACCCCGGGTGTGTATAAAATCGAATGCAGCTGTGGTTTAGCCTACGTTGGACAAACGAAACGGTCCATAGCCACTCGGCTGATGGAACACGTCAAAGCTGTTAAAAACGTTTAGCGAGAAAAATCGGCGATCTGCGAACATATATTCGATAGCGGACTTAACCACTGGATGCAATTTCAAGGTCCCATTGTGCTATCCAAAGAATAATTTTACTTTCCCTCGCATGATCCGGGAAGCCATTGAAATAAGAAGAACCCCGAACTTCAATAGAGACGATGGCTATATACTCTCTTCTACGTGGAACCCTCTTCTTAAAATGTTTTCCATGCCCATCGCCGAGCGTAAGAACGTAACGCACGATATAGTGAGTGTTGTGTGCACGGCGGATTTTCAAAACTCCCTCGCGCGGAAACGGCCTCCCCACCACAGATACAATCTGCGGAGTAATAGAAGCAGTTTGCCGCCTACCCGCAGATGACAATTGACGACACTTCAGTCTACCATAAACAACGACGGCTGCAACGTCACCGAAACGTCGGGTGTTACAAACTTCACACGGTAAATTCGTTTTATCCTATTTAGTAAGGTCTAATAAGTGAATTGCCAAAAAGAAAAAAGAAGAAGGTCTAATAACCGCGATAGTCTTCGATTTTACAGTATAATAATATAATACAATTGCATTGTTTTACGTTGGTGCAAGTTTCTCGGGTTTTTTATTTACGCAGATATTTTAATCAATGTACCTATTGTTTGGAATATGTTTTGATTTCAAAATTATTTTTCTAGTCAATAGATGAAATAGGTACTTGACATAATTCTATTATGGACGGGTTTCAATAGGTATTTTATATTTTACATAACGAATTGGATGTTTTATATCAGTTATATTATGAGAATCTCTCTTATGTACTTATATATAAAAGGCAAAATCTGCGTGCATGCGTGCGTCAGGCAGGAACGTTTTTTGACAGGTCGTATTTGAATATGGAACTTCTTGGTTACGAGTATGTCTTTGATAAACGTCGAATATAGATTACTTTTCAATTGTGTGATTATTTCAACTAAATTTTTGTATTTTAATAATGCATTTTGAAAACCATATAACTAATATTTCCATGGATTTTTACTAAGAAATTTTAGTGTTTTAGTTACGCATTTTGAAGAACGAAGCATTTCAATAGTTTAGTATGTTAGCGTAATCAATAAACGTAAATATCTCAAGACATTAAAATGACAAATTGAATAATAGTTTAAAATATTTGCTATAATTATAAGGTCTCTGCAATAATTAGTAGGTTACACCCATCTTATTTATGGTGAATTTTGAATATTGTTCACTATATTAAATTATTTCTGTTATTCTTCCAAATAATATAAAAAATATCTTTTAACTTCAAGTAAATAATACGTACCTACATTAAAATTAGATGACACAATAAAATTCGCGAACAATTTGTCGGTATATTTATAGTCGACGATACATATATTTGTTTCACTTCCTCACCTTCACCCTCAAACGTTCGAAAGAGAAAACTGCAGTTATTTGCAAAATTTATCTACATAATATTGTAATGGCGCAAATCCGCGCCAAGTCTTTTTCTAAAATATTAATTTGGATGAAAACCCATTTTTTTCTATTTTGTGGGTTACCATGAGACTGCGTATGCACTCATATTGTAGTTTTCTCAAATACTTTCAGTTTGCAGGGTGTTTTCTTAAAGTGGTATATTTTTGACAAGTTATATTTTAAACCACAAATATTTTAGAAAATATAAGGTAAATTAAAAACAATGGCACATAGGGTTATAGTTTAGGGAATTGACTTTCAGCTGAATAAACTTCATGAAGTTTCTTTGATTTAGGGTAGTGAAATATAGACGTTGAGAACAGACTAATTTTATATGGTATTTTTGTAAGTGTCGGCAAAGTCTATGCTCTAAAGTCATAATATACATTTGAAATCATATGAGAAATGGTAACAGACTAATTTTTATATGGTATTTTTGTAAGTGCAGGTAAAGTAGGTATATGCTCTAAAGTCATAATATACTTTTGAACTCATATGAGAAATGCTAAGTTACCAAAAATGTGTATAATTTTCGTCCCATTATTTAGTTACCTACTTCGATATTTTTACCCCACAACGACCAGTCGCCGATAAAAAGTGTTAGGTAGTATAATGACAAATAAAAGATTTAAAAGGTTTTTGTTTTGTTTTATTTATGTTTATGTAGGTATCATAACAGTTGTCTTATAACTAGGTCAAAAATATGTAGATGAAAATAATCAATTGCCCAAATCGGACGGACATGACGATGTGAAATCTTAACATAAGTTAAAACATGTTAAATTACAAAACACTGGAATACAAAATTTAATTTAACAATCTGAAAAATAACGATCTCCCAGCGACTTGGTAGATGACGTTTCGAGTCATTATGGTCTCGTCGTAAATTACTAAATCGCTAAGTTTAGTCAATAGTCGTTATGATTTTTATAATATGTAGCTAATATGAATAGTAAAATCTTTTAAAAAGATGCTTGTGCTAAAAACGTTTTTTATTAAACGAAATAACCAACCTTAAAATAATGTTCAAAACATGCACTACACCTATAAATTATAAAAACATTGACGAAACCGCGTTACTACTATAATAATATAGACTAACGTTAGGTAAAACAAAAGTGGCCCCAAAATTGTTAATTATGTTGAAATAATCAAATATTTCATGTTACAAAATATTTCAATATTTTATATATTTCACATATTATTTTTTTTTCGGAATAAATATTTAGAAACAACAATGGGGGGTATTTAGGGTGGGTGAACAAAATTCCTCTGAAATAATATTGCGGCCGACGTTTTTCGCTTAATCATTTTTTTTATAACAGTTTTGGATAAATACTTTAATTTTGAGCCAATCTTTATTACGTAACAAATCTACGTATTTTTCTTTCAATTTTTCACATTCAGATCGTTTTGGTGGTTTTTTGTTTGTAATATGCCCTTTGAAAAACGCTGTAACTACTTTCTTTTGTTCATTAGTCCACGGTACGAGGATCCTTTTTTTGGTTTTTTTAACGTTTTCATTATTCATTGGCACATCATGCAAAGAACTTAGGTCTGTTTTGGTCTGAAGCGATGTTGGCAAGATACTCGTAGATGTTGCCGGCATTGGTTCTCCATTATATTCGTAGTCAATAATGTCTTCCACATCGATATTTTCCCCGACTATTTCTTCATTTAAATCTAACTCAATTTCTTCAAGAGTTTTACCCTTAAATGCATCTGCCTTACCATCCTCCATCAATAGTAGAAGTTTCGAGATTTTAGCTGTTTGGTAAACGTCATCTGGGAGTCTATAAGATGTTTTGTGAACAGCACCAGTGTGGCCCATGAAATTATCTAATTGTTCCAAGTCATTTTCAGTCATGCTGAATATTTGAGTCAATGTAGCGAGGTGCTTGCGTAATCTAATAGTAGATATTGCCTTTGGATTTTTAACCCCGCATCGCTTGGCATATTTTTCCAACACTTTGTAACCACAAATACAACTATCGAAGCCCGGCTTCCCAAATAAAAAGTGGTTAGTTTTAGATAGATATTTACCTATCCCTGATAGAAATCAATAACTGTAAATCTTCTTGAACTTCTAAGCTAAACAATACAGGAACACCTCGACCGCGTTTCCCTCGGATTACTACTCTTTTGAACCTTTTTAATAACACTCGTTCCGCTGACGAAAGCGCCCTATCAAATTTCTCGTATTTCTCGTGAGAATTATTTGTGGCCTGATACTCATGCAACTGCAACCTTTGCAATTCTCCTGGCCTTCTCCGATTAAGCAACAATACTCTACAATAAATACTTTCTGAAAGATAGATATGTTCTAACATTGTCATTACCACTTTTTATGCGGGAAGCCGCTTCCTTTGCCTTATTGCACAAATAAGATTTTAATAGCTTAAGATCGTTTGCTAAGGGGATTATGGTTATTTTATTCCATTTTTTTATGTTTAAATTATTTGCGGCTTGGTTAGAAATATCATACTTCCAATTGGCATTCAGTAATTGTACCATAGTTTTTAAATTAGCTTCTACCTCCGCGGTGTTGACTTCTAAATATGGACCCTGTTTTTTTAAAGCATACATTATCGCAATGTTTGCGCATTGTTTTGGGGAGGTTACAATATTCATAGCGTAAGTTGGAGATTGGAAGGTATCTATATCGACATCGTACTGAGCGGCATTTTTCGTAGCCTAGACGATACAATCGTAATTTTCAGGTCATGTGACAACTAATGACTATTGCGTAATACTAAATTCGCAACATTGCTGCGGCAACCTCGCATCGCATCGCTAATTCGGCCAATCATTCCATGACCAGTGTTGCCAACCGTACGATTTAAATCGTATTTTTACTACCCTTTTGGCGAAATCGAAATCGTACGCAAAATATACGATCTTTTCAAATCTTATAATGTTCATAACAAAATAATCTTCTTGTGTTCTGAAGATATAAGTTAGGTACGTACTTGTATTTACCATTTGTCTGTTTGACATATTGTTTTTTCTTCAGAATCATGGCAGAACCATCTAGAAATAAGCAAAGTACACTAAAAAAACTCTTAACCTCTGGGAGGCCATTACCACCGTTCGGTGGTTTTTCTCTTGTGACAATTCGCAGCGGCCGATCTCATTATTTATGCAACTATCGGCCCTATTTCTCCATCCACTGTGGTCAATGTGGCCTGTCATTGAATAAGCCACCGTTATATATTAGTATGCGTGCACTAACACCTCTATAAACAAATTTTCGAGGATTGAAAACGTGCCGTCCTGAGTTTCATTCCTGCGGCGTTTTCAAGTTGTTTTTCTTAGTATTATTTTGTTATAAACCTCACAATAATTTAATCTAGTAATTTGTAATATTTACCGAGGTATACGTATTAATAAATAATTAAATAAAATAACAGCCCAATAAGTCAAAAATAATTTTTCATTCATATTTGGGAGAAAACGATCGATTGTTTGGTAAAATTAACTGCCCTAGACGAAGTATATATTATATACATATATAATAGGTTTACATGACTAACAATAGAACGTATTAGGTAATAAGAAAAAGTCATAACAAAACGATATTGTTAGCATTTATATATAAAATCGACCGAAAAATACAAAGGCGCGGTGCAGTTTTTTCGCGCGAATTTCGCGTCAGAATTGGCTGGCTTACGAAGGGTTAAACAAAGACAAGAATTACCACCAAAATAAGAGCGACAGAGACATAGAGCTCAAAGGTATCGCCGAGATTGGGAAGAATTAGATATATTTAAGAAAACGGCTCAAACCGGACCCTTACGAATATAGGTAAGGCCAAGTGCAGTGCATGTGACTATTTTAACTGCAGAGATTGGTGTTCTGAAAATGCATGCCAATAGACAAACACACGTTGAGGCAATGAAAAAAATACCATCAACAAGTAAAACTTACCTACAGGTATTTTAGTTGAACATAATTTAGCGTTCAAAACGGCAGACCACTTGACAGAATTGCTAAAGTGCATATTCCCAGATTCTAAGATAGCTTAACAAATTTCTCTGAAAACAACCGAAGCAACTGCCATTGCCACAGCAGTCATAGGAAAGACCGAAAAAGAAACCTTGACGTCGAAATTAAAACAAAGTAAGTTTAGTGCGATGAATCCACCGATATACTAGGTGTACAAATATGAAACCGGTAACGACGTCTAGCGGTCGATAGCCGAATATGTATGAGCTTCCGAACCGTACCAACTGTCTCAAATGTTCATTCTATCATCTGTCAACAATATTCAGTTCACAATTTGTCAAGTTTCATACAACAACGCATTTTGTTTCGCTCTTAAAAATGTCGAATTTCGTGCCTGAAAACTCTCATTTGCGGGAAACATTGATTTTTCTGTTTCCATTTAAAGAAAACCGCTTCTGAATCGCTTTGAATGCTTGTCGAAGCTTACGGGGAGCATGCTCTTGGTCGCACACAGTGTAATGAGTGGTTCAATATATTTAAAAGTGCTGATTTTTATGTGAGAAACGAGGAGCATGGACGGCCACCTAAAAAGTTTGAAGACGCCGAATTGCAAGCATTATTGGATGAAGATGATGGTCAAATGCAACAACAGCTCGCTGAATAACTAAGTGTGACACAACAAACCGTTTCCTTGCGTTTGAAGGTCATTCGAAAGATTTTAAAGGTCGGTAGATGGGTGCCACATGAACTGACCAACAGGCAGCAAGAAAAGCGAAAAACCACTTGTGAAATGCTGCTCGCCAAGCAAAAAAGAAACGGTTTTCTCCATCGAATCATCACTGGCCAAATGGATTTATTTCAACAATCCCAAACGAAAAAATATATTTAAGCTATCTGCCAACGACCCCAATCGACGCCAAGACCAGATCGCTTCGGCCGAAAGACAATGCTGTGTATTTTCTGGGATCAGCGTGGTGTTATCTGGTATGAGCTACTAAAACCAGGTGAAACGGTTAATGGTGCACGCTATCATTAACAATTGATTGATTTGAATCGTGCTATACGTCAAAAGAGGCCCGAATTTCAAATTCACCATGACAAAATTTTATTCCAAGATGACAGCGCATAGCCACATCGAACATCGGTCAAAAAAAACTTGGTAGAATCGTACAACTGGGAGCCGCTACCCCACCCGCCGTACTCACCAGCCCTGGCGCCGTCCGATTACTATTTGTTGTCATCGATGGGACACACACTCAACGATTCGCACTTCAATTCTTACGAGGAAGTGCAAAATTGGCTCAATGAATGGTTAGCCTCAAAAAACGAACATTTTTTTTGGCGAGGAATCCATAAATTGGGTGAAATATGGGAAAGATGTGTAGCTAGCGAGGGAAATTATTTTGAAGGTTAAATTTGTAACCATTTTCGCAAAATAAACATGCTTTTTTTTTTTTTTAAATACCGGTTTCATATTTGTACACCTAGTAAGTAACCAAAATTCATCTTGTATTGTTGTCAGATTTTATGATGAGAAATTAAAACAAATCGTCAGTAAATTTTGAGAACTATTGAAAATATTTGATTCATCAAATCCGGACTTAGTTAACGAAGGAGCTACAGGCAAAACCTTATTTAATGCCCTAATAAAATTATTTGAAAAGGAGGATGTTCTAGTCACCAACTTAATATGATTTGTTGCTGATGGGTGCAGTGTGATGATGGGAGAGAATAATTCAGTTTCCAGTCGCCTTAAAGAGCATTGTTCTGGTATAATAATAATGAAATGTGCCGACAAATTTTGGAGTGAGCTCCATTTATACGAAGATTGTAAGGAGCTGTGACAATCGCCTTGGACACTTTATGCATTCCCATTCTAATGCACAATGTGAAAGAGTATTCAGTTACGTCAATCTAATGAAATCAAAAACTCGAAATAAATTGACGACAGAGACAGTGAAAGAAACTGGATCAAGTATCGATTTCAAGCCATCTAACGAGATGTCCAAATTCAATTTAAGTATATACAAAGGAATACATACTTTGACTCCCGCGCCAACTGCTGCGTCCATTGACTCTGATAGTGAGTAAAATGTAAATAATACTTGTTACTTGTTCGTATCAAAGTACTAATTATTAATATTATATTAATACTATCCTACGTGTCAAACGTTGATTTTGAATTATAATAACATTGCGTTTTTAAATCAATTACTATTGTTTTATCGAAATTTCAATTCGTACATTTTTTTGGTAGAATTTCGAGCAAAATACATTTTTTTCTAGTGCGTGGTACGATCCCCTCAAAAATAAAGTTGGCAACACTTAAATCATCTTGACGCTCTTTTACGAAAATCAATACACCTACCTATACGTAAGTTGGTACATGACATACGTGCCTACAAAAAAACAAAGCATGATTCACGATTAAAATATTATCTTTTAGAGATACCTAACTAACATTCGTTATTTATAAGTATGATAATGGCGATTATGTACCATTAAATATATATTGATTATAAAGCAATACCTCATTGTTTTAAATGACGGCACAATTACAAAATATTTTTTAAATATTTCCAATAATATTTAA
>CALYMY010000634.1:0-21376 GCA_944548615.1 Micropterix aruncella | reverse complement strand
TCGATCGGTCGGTCGCTGGTCGCGCCAGTAATTATTGTCCTTTGAGTTAGTATTAATTGCTAAATGAGTTTATCGGCATATTGTGTTGCCACTAATGACATAGGAAGTAAAATTGAAAAATCACATTAATTGTAATACATCTTGTAATTTTTAAGTTTGCAAGAAACCGTAAGAGTTTCTTGGGTGTTCTTCTCTAGCGAGTAAATCTTGTGCCTAGCTCAGAAATTATATAAAAATAAAGATAATCCGAGCGATATAGGAGAGATTAACACTGATGTGAGAGAGGGGACGCCTGGAGCAGGCGTCGAAAGAGTGCGGTAGCTGTAGCAGCTGTGGTCGAGGGAGACGGCGAGAGACGCCTGGAACAGGGGTTGTTTATGGGAAAAAAACCGCCTCTGAGGCGCGAGAAGTTGTGGCCCTTTATCTGTTCGAATTCACCGTTCGAGCTCCGATTAATTCTCGTTCGGAATTTGTGCGCGAACAATTTGTTTTATTTCTTCGAGATTACATTAAAAGTGTGCTATCGTCGAGTTGCTAATCACGTCACATACCCACACCTTTCGTTTTGCAACGAAGGTGGGCGCTGAGAGGCATTGGCTATTTACAGTCCCAGTCAGCATTAAGCTTAGAGTTCCTCGGCAGGGTGATATTATGTATTTTACAATTGGCAGATAAGGATGAACCACGGTCTGAAAAAAAAGAAAGACAATAGGGCCGCGACCTGCCCCTTTTAGACTCCTCCCTGGATCGGCGCCTCTCTTTTCCTCGGAGAGTTTCACACCGCACACACGTAACATACACTTTGCGAAGGAGACTGCTCAAAGGGCAGTATCGCTAAAGCCTGAACTCGGTAACAAATAAGATTTACTGTCGAACAAAAGCCTTTTAAATTCACTTTGCCCGGGCGCTGCGTGGATAGAATCACAATGATATCGGAGCACAAACGCTTTCCACCCTGACTTTTAACGGGGGTAATTCAGAAAGATAATACGTAGTTACGGCGGTGGATGTTTTAAAAAATAACATAGATAGGTGGAATAAGAATACATGTATTTACCCCAAGAAAGACAAGAAATAGACGTTTATTTCAATGATGTAGTTCTGGAGACACTCTCTTCTGGACGACGATTAGCTCTCATTAAATTTGGATCATGGGCAGGCGGAGAAAATATAGAATATGCTGAAATAGAATAAGAAAGAACATTGATTGCAACTAACTGAAATCTAAAATATGATAGTCAATTGCAAGAAAAATAATAAATAGGCTATAGACTAGTATTATAAAATAAACTTAGGTAAAACCGGGAACAAATGAAAGTTGAAGACAGACAATTAAAGATTGTTTGTTTGTTTGTTTGTTTCGGCACTTTTCTGTGACAATTTTACAATGGGCGGGTTTGTTATCATACGACAATCTCTTACAACCGCCCCACTTATAGAGTGTATATATGTATGTGGGCGTGTAGCATGTGTGTGTGTGTGTAATTGCATTCGATTGACAGGATTGCAATGCGATTCCGCTAATTTTATCTAACGGGAAATTGTGACCCATCCGGGAATCAAACCCGGAACCTTACAATGTAAGATCAGGCGACCTAACCACTATACCACTATTAAGTGAAGAATAAAAATAAGGTGTATTTAGAAAATTTTAACTACTGCAAGTCGGACCTCTAGAAATGAGTTAGCCATTCCAGTTACGATGCTCTCAGTTGACACCTTCCACCTCCGTCACCATACAAGATCAATAGTACTGTATAATTTACTTCTAGAATGTATGCTACTTGTATAACTTCCAGCGCTAAGTTTCATATGTGTGTAAGTGTCTATCTTGTTATTGCATTCGATTGGCATAGTTGAAATCCTATTCCGTTAATTTTAGCTTAACGGGATATGGTTAAACGTCCGGGAATCGAGCCCGCAACCTTACAATCTAAGATCAGGCTACCTAACCACTATACCACTATTAAGTGGAGGATGAATATGAGCATTTAGAAGATTTTAACTACTGTAAATCGGACCTCTCGAAATGAGTTTGCCATTCCAGTTATGATGCTCTTAGTTAACATCATTTATATTGTTAGCGATTGAGGACCTTCCACCTCCGTGACCATACAAACCAATGGTACCATATAATTCCTACCGTATTACTTCCAGAATTGCATGTGAGCTAAGTTTCAAATCGATACGACAAATAGAAGTGAATGAAAAGTGAGCTGTAATATGCCATCACAGTTTTACATACACACACAGTCAAGCTAATAAAAGCGTCTTGAAAAGAAAAATAAAAACAAAGAAAACACCGTAGTCGGGGGCTTAAACAGGATCGCAAAACAAATTGGCACTGCTGTAATTTGAAGAGCAGAAGTAATCCCTAACGAGCCGTCCGACGAACGAGGGCGCCGCGTCGCTTCCGACTGAGTGTTCTTTAAGACGCGCGATGATTAAATTAAGTAAGTTCCGTGTTTCGCTTCTGCTCCGGCCCGTCTTTTACCAACATCAGCCAGTCAATTAGCTTGACGTCCGCTTTTATTTCTTGACATTTCCGCTCCTTCTGTTACCCGCAGAAGCAGGTGATATTGCCACCGCGCGTCGCGGCGGAGCGGCGCGCCATTCGTTACATTGACAAAAGTTGACGGCAGAGGCGATTCTTTCAGCTTATCGAATGTATAACTTTCCCGGCCAAAAATTTCGAGATGAAGGCGTATATGTGTATGCATTTTGACAACTCTTTAAACTCTTGACATTTGGTATTCAGGCATCATTTGGTCAGGGCAAGAGTTGAAAAGATTGTTGTTGAAATCGGTCCACCAGGGGGCGCACTCGTCATACCTCAATCACGAAATATTGCAGCGAGACTCGAAATTCGGTACCTACACAAATGCCTTGTTGGACCGAATCACGTTGTGAAATTTTGGTTGTTGGTTGGAATATCTCGTATATAAGCAACACAAATAATATTTAACGTCCGCCAGAAAACACTTCATATATTTTTTTTTAATACATGGAATACCATTGAAAATACTACAATAATGCTATGAATTGGCGCGTGAGGGGAGGGGATGTTGCCATCCTGGGAAGGGGCAGGGGCTTGTCTAATTGCCGGGAAAGTCTTGGGGTGACATTTTTTTTTTCTTCTACTCAATTTATTTCTTGTATTCTATTTTAGAAGTTGATAATTAATTAAGAGCGCCCTAACCTGCATTAAAATTAAAGAATTGGCATTTCTGAAGTCAACCGATGGGATAACGTAATAGTTTTAAATATCACTTATTTACAGCACGAGAGATGTTTTGATTTTTTGCCGTTTCAAATGATGGGTGCTTCATATAACGAAAGGGTTCTGACTGACCTTTTAAAGTTGTGATTTGGGAGCGATGCGTAATGGGTGCCAACCAAAATGGGAAAAGTAGTCATTATGGCCCCCCCCCCCCCCCGCACATACAATGCGTAGGTACGTGTCAATTTGTATCTTCTCCCACGCAATAATTACGGACTCTAATAAAAAAAAAATATTTAATATATATTTCCTGTACAATTAAAGTCATTGGTTAAACATTCAAGAAATTCAGGACGGTACGTGATCGCCCCATTAAAATCCATCCAAATCTACTTTAAATTCGATTCGACGCATCAGGAGTTCATGTTGCACGATGAGGTATTCGATATCCAGTAGGTACTCAGGATTTTTTAGGTTTGGGAACAAATGGAAGTCGGAGGGAGCCAGATCTGGTGAGTACGGTGGATGTTACAGTAATTCTTACTTCAATTCGACCAGATTTATTGACACTTGACTTCTGTGCGCGGATGCGTTGCAGGTGCAGTAGATCAGGTCGTTTCTCTTGAGTTTTCTCTTTTCGATTGATCCGAAAGTAGCAATAATATTCTCCTGTTATAGTTTTACCCGTTTAAATATAATTTATCAGCAAGGCTCCTTTGTCATCTAAAAAAACTGATTCCATAACCTTTCTGGTCAACCATGCTCTCTTTGGATGCTTTTGGGCTGAACAACCGGGTTTAGCTGTTCTTGGCATTCAGGGTTTTAAGGTAGATACAGGTCTAACCCATAGTTACAAATTATAACACAAAATCATATTTATTCCTTTGAGAAAGAATCAAACCTTTTTGAGAAAGTCGCATTCGAGTGCGTTTTTCTTCCATTGATAGCAAATGCTGCAACCATCATTCGGTCGGCTGTCACATACCCAAAACCTAAGATAAAATATTATGCACTAATACATGTGAGATGTATACCTATGGCCTTCCATCTGACACTAATCCATGTGACATCCATGTGAGATGTATATCGTCTTTAGAATAGAACGTCTTTAGTACGTCTTTAGAATAGAACAGAAAGATTGTCAGTGTCAAAAAAGTATCAGGACATTGTCTTAATTAAAAAGATCACAATATTGGAATAATAATGTTAAAATCACAACTCAGAATCATAAGTATTGCTTACCGTCGAGTCGCCTTACTTGAGACAGATTTTGACTTTAAACAAAAAATAAATGTACGATGGATTTAATTACGACGACAAACTTTCAACCAATTTTCAGGTAAAAGACTATAAGTTGGCTAACACGGAAATATAATATTAAATTAAATTATCACAAAAAAAAGAACTCCTGTCTCATGTTAGCTGCTAAAGTTGCCATAATTTAGACAGACACGAAAGAATCATGTTGGACCCTTATGTTTAAACTTAAGACATTTTAAACTTATAAAGGATCGGTATGAAGAAAACACAAAGAAAAAAAAAGCTTTCGTAATATTTTTATTTTGAAAAATTAAAATGACCAAAATATTAAAAATTTGTCCTGCCGAATCAATGGCATGCATGTTAATCTTCTCAATTCTTACAAAATATATGTTAAAGAACTTAAAATCTACCTTGAAAACCTGAAAAAAATTAATACTACCATTAAAAAAACCAAAACATTACAAAAAAATACATTTTTATTACTGCATTAATGCAAATAGTGTTGATATGGCTTTTATTTAGTAGTGCACTAAATAAATGTGTTTCTTCTTTTTCATCACGATATATTTCGAAGTTTATTTAGATAAAAATAAAGCTTACCTTCGTGCCGCAACTTCGTAATCTGATATACCTAACCAAAAATCTCTTCAACAAAAAGAAAAAATATGAGCACAAGCAACTTAGACGCTTGAAGGTTCCGATGACAGTAACAGTAGGGATGGGAAGTTTTTGAAAAGCGGAAATAAAATCAATCAAATTTTAATCGAAGTTTTGTTTCAAGAAAGCATACCCTTTCAAGTAAGGCGATTCGACGGTACTTTATAGCTTTACGCCATTAAATTTCTCACGCTTTCCCGCGTCGGAGTGAGATCGAGGTCATCATATTCATACGCCTCGTTCGACGGGTTCAAATGTAATCTCGCCCCCGTGCCAGACACACACACCTATACACACGCCATTCGTGAAAAGTAATCTTATACATCGTTGTCGTTCTTTCATTAGCTCACTCGGGCGAAATTGTGTCCCCGTGAATTCCAGCGGGAAAAGTTTTTCTGCCGTTATAAATACAGCCTACGCGATGGGTCCTGCCCGGCGTCACACTGAAATAGTATTAGACACCGACATGTATAAAAGTAGCATTTAAAAAATGACACTTAACAAGTTCACTGCGTTAGCCAAATTTCAAAAATTGTACGGCATGCGTCACGGGTCGTTTTAAGTCATTTACATGTTTTTTTCACAGAGCACATATGATCGAAAAGACCCTGTGAAAGAGAGGTTTTTAGAATTACGCCAAAATAATTAACAATTACGCCAAATAAAGCTATAATTAGAAAGCTATAATTACGCCAAACACTGATACAAATTTCGCCGCAAATAAACACGGCTCCCCAAAGGATAAACACGTTGCATACGGTGGCGGCACCGCGCCGTGCCGTTTTCCGCAGTGTCCGTGGATAAGCTCCCATAGTGATCCATATACCCCACTGACGACTGCGCCCAGACACAGCGAATTAACCATGGGTTTCCACGACGAAAAAACGTAAGTGGACAAGAGGCCTTGCGTATGTACTATTTTATATGTAGCATGCAAAGGTGGTATTTTTTTTAAATTATTTAATTTTATTCAGGAAACAGACAGTGCAAGAAATATATTTACTAAATCGAAATATAACAAATATAAACCATTTATATATTTCCACCTATTAAACTTAATTAAACGGTCATATAGTACGTTATTCTATATAACAGAAAAGTTACAAACATTTTTTAAAGTAAAATTATTAGGGTTTTTTTAAATAAACAGAAAATATTGTGAAAATTAATTGCTAATTGCGATTAATGTTTGAGGTTTTTCTGGAGCTATTGTAGAGATGACCGGTGACTTATTCGTAGTTGTTGGAGTAGGCGGTGATGTAGAAGATGCATTATTGGATTTATCCTGGTTTTCTGATGATCTCGTGTTGTTGCTCATTGTGTTGAATACAGCATACAGTCTCTTGTTCCGACATTATACAAAATTGTGATAGTTTCCCTTTTGGCAAATCACCGTCAGTTTTTGGACAATTTTCCGGCGGTAGACATACTCCTAAAACGCCATTTATTTCACATGACTCTTCACGGCAGTGTATATGCCAGGTCCCTTGGCACTTCCGCAAGGGCTCTTTCCAATACTGGTAACGGCGATTATGTTGAAGAGGCATTGGTTGTTAGCTATCGTCACTTGCAGAGGTCCACCACTATCGCCTCCACAAGAGTCTCGTCCTCCTTCTAAGCTTCCAGCGCACAATTGATCGTCCGTTATACCTTGCGGTAACCTCCTTCTGAGAGTCTTTGCATATAGTCTTCGACAGGTCGGCTGGTCAATCAAATCCACCACCACCTTCAATAAGTCGTCCGATGTATCTTCAGCAAAATCGATCTGCCCCCAGCCAGGCAGTAACGACAGCTCGCTTGTTTTCGATGGTCGACTTTGTCCATACACACTGGTCGAATATTTAAAGTTAACAGCTCAGACCGATAAGATCCTTCGGGACGCGTCCCATGTTAACCGCGAGTGAATCCAGACTGTAGAATTGCACTATATTCACTAAATTTATTATTTAATTATTATTTAGAGATGAGAAAATTTTAAAAATATGTTGACACTTAGAATTTAAATCTCGAACTTTTAAACATTTCCATAATAGCTATACAGAAAAAAGGTCAACTCTCATTCTTTCTTTTTTTGTTTCCAAACAGGCCAACTCCAAAAATGCCAATATAGGGTATGTAATCATTATATTCTTTTATAATTTTCAGTAAATACCATTCGCAAAACAAAACGGCACAAAACGGATTTTTAGAATCTGGGTCTTGTAACTATTGTAATTATTTTTTTTAGGAAGTTTCCTGTAAAATTTCATTTTGCTTAGGCGTGTTTCGGGGAATGCACTATACACCACCACATTCAATGGGTTTTTTCCAAGAACGTATCCAGTGGAGGGCACAAGGGACGAACCCCACCACATTTTTTTGATTAAAAAATAAAGTCGAGAAAAAATTGATAATCAGGGAGAATCCGCGACTTACATACTTAGTGTTAGGCACGTATCTGGGGGAGAGGGGGGGGATGGGTAATTGGGATTTGTACAGGCAAATTCAAGTTTGGTGGTAGTATAGGCAAATTTGTTTGGTAGGTCCGCGCGCGTTGTTTCAATGTGTCCCCCCAAAAGTGAAGTCGGGATAAATGCCTGGTTTTTTCTTATAATGAACCAGCTATATTTAATTATATTCTATTACATTTCATTTTATATTTCATTATACTACCTACGAGTAACCTAGGGTGCGGTACGAGTATCTAGGGTGATATAAATGAAAAAGAAACCTCAACAAAATAACTAGATAAAAATAATTTTTCGGTTTTGAGAGTGGGTTGGGTGCAAGCAAGCAAGTTCTATAACAATACCAAATTTCACGTGAACCATAGTTTCTGACATAGTTTTTCAGATACAGTTCAGAAGAAATGTGTGGGCGGTGGGGACGGTCGTACGTCACGGTTCGTCTTACTCATCAGGTGTGGGCCTTTCGAAATGCAGCGGACTCTACCTTCATTTAAAGTTTTAACATCAATTTAATGTAATAGCCCCTTTCCTATTTCCTATAAAAAAAATCATGATAGCATTCCATTTCAAAATTCGGTCGACGAGCAACGTAAGGCTCGTGACGTCTTCCGCCTGGCAATAGTCCTTTAGCTGGGCTTCGTATGAGCCAGGTCCGTTGACCCGGCTTTCTGGGTGTGGCGTCGCAGGGTTGTGCGCCCTGCTGCAGGTATCCTGCGAGGCGATCGACCATGATGATCGTCTGTGTAGATAGGTGTGCATGACCACTTCTGCGGAAATGACTGCTGTGCTGCGATACCCGCCCCGCGCTGGCGGTCTGCTAATATAGCCGACTGCGCAGGTTAAGCTTTCGGGCTTCTGGCGGCCTGGGCTGCGGCGGAGCGAGTTGAAGGATGTGCTCGTACGGCAAGTTATCGTAGTGGCGACAATGAAGGTATATTTTTGGCAAGCAAGAACCCTTTTTTAATAAAGTATGGAACCCTTGGTGCGCAAGTCAAACCTGTACTACAAAAAATCAACAGAATCGATTATTTTCCGGGAGAAACCAAGTTATTGATATGTAACGAAAGATGTAACAGTAACATTGGTAAACCACAAACACCAACATCTACAGAACGAAAGTGGACAGTGAATCTGTTCCGTTGGTTGGCATTTACTATACCATCGTATTTATTTATTTACAGATATAATTGGTGTCTTTAGGGATACTGAAATTTGATTTCCAGGGAACAGCTGTTTGTTTACAGGGTGAGATTTTCATTAGTGACATCCTTGTAGTGGGTGAATCAGTACCTACGACAAAATAAGCAACTTTTGATTAAGAAAAAAAAAAAAAAAACAAAAATAATATGTAAAAAAAAATATATATTTTGTCAAATTTGTAAATCTTGTCTATTTAAGAAAAGTTTGAGAGGCGTTGAGCGCACTGCGCCATCTAACAGTAGGTAAAATATCGCTAATAAACAATATTAGCGATATTTTACCTACTGCTAGGTAGAACTTTTATACTATTTTTTAATAAACAAACCAAACTAAAAATTATTTAAAACTTTTTTTTTCCAAAAATTCATATCAAAAGTTGTATAGTTCGTCGTATTTCCCCACTTCAAGGATGTCACTTATTAAAAACTCACCTGTATAATAAGCGCCAATCACCCCTCGCCAACACAACTCACTGGGTATTATACCCCGCACCTATCTTTTGAGCCTCGCCCACTGTCCAGTAAGCCCGCCCCTGCCTATTAAATCCCGCCTCTTGCCCACTAAACCTCGCCCACTGCCTAATAAGCTAAACCCCCCCTATCTAACAATATTTGGCAATATTAGTCATATAAGACAACATTAACAGATTGACAAACACATAATTTACATGAGACTGCACTCCGAAAATCTGCACAGTATAATATAATATGATACAGTCCCGTACTTAAAAAAATAAAAAATAAGGGTATACACCATTTTATATTCTTTGATTTCAATTAATTATTTTGGGAAAAAACTTCTACTGGGTGATTGGCAATAAAAAGTCTGGTGAGGGTAATAGAATGGGCAATTAATTATTAACTGATTACAACATCATCAATAATTTACTGTACTCAATATTTTTCAAAAATCGTCTTGAAATTTCGTGAATGAAATTTTAGTACATTTATTTTATTAAATGCAATTTTATTTTTTTTCTGCCATTTGTACATCTCTGTACTTCATTGGAAAAAACTTTTATTTTTTAAATATTTAAATGAGTTTAATAGAAATTAGGACGCAGCTACTTAAATCGGGTGAAAAACCAAATTTACAGAAAAATTTAATTTTTTTGAAAATGGTAAGACTTTGTATATATTTTAATATGTTTTTATTGGTCTATAATTGACAACCCTATTACCCTCGGCAGAATTTCTATCAACCCTCCAATAATTCAGTATACTCTGTCCAAATTTAGAAATCTCAAGAACTTTCAGGAAATGATTTCTGCACAGTTTGCTTGGTTTTCTCGTTTTCCTTTCTGTCGTAACTTGCTGGTTGTTTGCAGTCTTGACCGTGTTCCTGTTTGTCATTTTGCACAACATAGATGCAATATAATATACGTCTTACCGACGATCCGCAGGGTTTAGGCCATCTCCGTTCGTAGACTTACATTTCTGGGCATTGACTGCCAGCGATCCAGTCGCCAGATCTTCGAAGCACATTCTCGTCGCTGCGCCATCTATCGCGGTCGGAAAACCCGCCGTCGCTCCCTCTCTCTGTGCACCACGCCACTTAGCATTAGAGTGGACGCTAACATTGTTTTCATAGCGTTCGCAGGAAAACGGCTGAGTGAGTCAAAGTTAGAAAAGATTTTTTGAGTAGTGTTACCGACTGAAGTTTTCGTCCCAAGAGATTTTAGTTGATTATCAGGCCCAGGTTCTAAACTTTATTTGAAAATGGAATAGCGACACCTTTAACAGAATTGAAGGAAAAAACGACACGTTTTGCTCAACCAATTAAGTTCCGCTCCCGATGACAATTACTTAAGTATTACTTGGATGACTAGCAGACCTTTGCTGTTAGTCCACTATGTGAAAGGAGATCATTGTTTATCTAATCTATGGTATTAGATAGGTGGTCGGCCAAACTCAGTCGCATAGATACTGAAGATTATGGGCATAAAGGTAAGTATTTGACTTTAGACAGGCCGATATTGGGTCGGTGAAAAGGGAAAATAAAAGCAGGGACAGGATAGCATGGTCAACAGGGCAAATTATCTTGATGAATTAAAAAATGCTTATTTCTTACTCAAGTGCTGACATTAAACTTGGTTCGAATTCCAGATATTTCACTTAGACAAGTTTGGTTCGCCGAAACGTGTCTTTTCATCCGGAAGATGCTCGCACTGAAGGAAAAAGCCGGAGCTGTTGCTTTAAGAGCCGAAGGCCCGTCTAAGAGGGCCGCAGGCCTGAATATTAAGCAGAGGATGCATCAAAGGCAGAGGATGTGTCGAAGGCACAGGCCAACGTCTAGTTACACAAAAAAGGCTACAGTAATTGATAATGGATATTATTTATTTACAATCAATGTTATTAATGTGTACGATTATGACGAAGCGGTGCAGTATAGTAATATAATAAACTGCATTATATATAAAGTGTCCTATGACTGTACGTTTAGATAACTCTAAATTAAATACGAGTACGATATAATTTTAAAAGCACCATACCTACAAATAGGATAATACGAGGTTTACAAGCTGAAATGTCCTAGAAGCCTTTCATTAAACGTTATACTTTTGAATATATTATAGGATTGGGTCGGTCTACTACTCGGCGGTTTAGTGTTCTTCACCAGATAAATAACTTTTTCTTTTACGTCGCTCTTGGGTATATCGCCTCTCAAATATAGTAATCGAAGAAGATGATCTTCCGATATATCCGGACATTTGTCCAAAAGGCCATGAAGATCGAGGGAGAGCATTTCGATATCCTGGCATTTCAGCACCTGGAATATTTAAAAAAATACATAATGATATTTCCAAAATTTCAAGTTTGTAAGATCTCTTGGCTTTTCGATTAGACAGTCAGTGGATCAATGCTGATGAAGTTTTTGTATAAAATCGTTGGCCTGACTCAATCACCGTTAATCAATATAATAGTTTTGGGTTTCCATATATCTGTGTTCACCGAACAGCTTAACCGATTGACTTGAAATTTGAAACATTCTGAGGGGTCGGGAAAGCAGTATGATTAATAAAATTAAAACAAAACATTTTCAGTTCAAAAAAAGTACAAACGACAAACGAACCAAAACTATTAAATTAATATGCGCCCTGCGGCATGGGCTAAACCTTGACATTTGAAACAGACTCCTGGGGGGTCAAGTAAACGGTGTGATTTATAAAGAGTTTTTAATGAAACTTAACATTTTCGGGTCAAAAAAAGGACAAACCGCAAACGATACCAAATATAGATACGTCCTTTGCGAGCATGGGCTTATACCTTGTAATAATATAGTGAGGAGAGTGATATTGTATATTCCATAGGGTGGGTGAGGAGAGTGATATTGTACATTCCATTGGGTGGGTTAATCATATCGCTGTATGCCTTCTAAACATGGAGATCAGATTAGGGTAGCATTCCCAAAATAGTTTAGGTACTGATCAGGACACAAATGAAAACTCAAGAAAATTAATGTACAGAGAGCTGTTGATAGGTACCTACCTAATAAGAAAAACAGATAATGACGGAGCATTTTTATTCCCTATGTTTATTTAACTAATAATAAACACATAGATCCCAATTCAACAGGAACAATATAACTTTCATTATATTTTGCATTTAGCTGTTCAAAAATATGCAACTGTTCTTATATTTTTCTGTCTTCTTGACCAGCTTCAGGATATGCTTCAGGAGATGAACGCATTGAATGATGCTTTCCACCGTTTCGATGTGAAGACGATTGCGTTCTTTGGTTCACTGAGTAACTACTTGAGAGAAAAAAAATCTCTCAACATTCGCATTATGACCAGAGATGGCGTATAAATATTGACCTATCACAATTAAATTGCTTTTCCTCTCTGACACTTCGGTTTCGTGAAATATATTTAACCATTTATCGAGCTGTCCTTTTTGGTCCACACTTCTTTATTTTTTGGCTTTTCCATGAAATCATTGAGGTAGTTTTTCCTTCAAAGCAACCATCTTTAATAGCCATGCCTTTCTCTTGTAGATACATTATCTTATTTTCTACATCCTGCCATTGTAGAGAGGTTGTGAGATTCATCCAAGAACTCGAGCTGGCCATTGCAAGCTCACCCTCGTCACAGTATATCAAACAGTACCTTTACTCTCGAGCTACAGGGCATTGCGGGAAGAGGGTGGGAGGAATGTGGGTAGAAGGGTACTTTTCGACGAACGCCTTTGGTTATCGTTATGCGCAGGCAAAGGCCGGCGACTTTTGGAACGACTGGGGCCAAGATCGGACATCTGGCGATCACATCCGAGCCCTTATGACTCGTGGCGTATTCGCTTCGATTTCAATTTTGTTCTAAAAGAAGCTACTGTCTGGGATACTGTGCCCTCGCAATGCCCCTGTCTTGTCAACTCGACCGCTGCCTGCGATTTTTAAAAATACCGCGGCTCATTTATTTCAACTGGGACATTTGATGCAC
Source organism: Micropterix aruncella (assembly GCA_944548615.1). Taxonomy (NCBI): domain Eukaryota; kingdom Metazoa; phylum Arthropoda; class Insecta; order Lepidoptera; family Micropterigidae; genus Micropterix; species Micropterix aruncella. The sequence continues at coordinate 8,151 of CALYMY010000634.1, read as the reverse complement.
GGGACGACCAGGACAGTTTCTAAACCGGTGACATGTCCCGGTGTAATGAGACGTATGGCAACCCTAGGTTAGGTAATGTGAATTAGATAATGTAAACCAGCAATATAAATACTCTTCGTTCTTCCACATTCTGTTTCATTGTTTTATAATAACTTTGTAAAAGCTTGTGTAATTAGCAAATTTACTCGCCTAACGATACTGCTAACTATAAATTTCTAATTTTTGGTATTATGCTTTAGCAATAGAAATACTCAATAATAGGGCGGAGTTGTCATGTCAAACCGACAAATGTTCAGATCATAATTTGGCAATGCTTTTGATGGACGATATGTAATACAACCATCTACAACCACTACAACCACAGTATGTCAAAGGGATTGACAAATATTTGACGAGCCGTGCGTTTATCAAAAGACAATGGGTAATGTTGTACCCACATATACCAAATGAAAGTGTAACATTTTATAATATAAAAGCTAAGCTGAAATACGTTGCTAAAATAAGTTATAGTATTGAAATTGCAAAATATTTCAATCAATAATTACACAATTTTAGTAAAATACCTTATTTACATCGTTTTATTCAAACAATATAGTTGTTTATATCATTTATATACAAAGTATATAAATAAACATAGAAAATATCACAAACTATAAACCTATATCAATATCAACTATTATATACTATTAAAAATAACAGCATAGTACCAAGTGAATATTTTATCTTATCCCGAAAGCTAAACCTGTAAATAAATTTATGGATAAATGAAAAACAGCCAATAAGCAAGATATACTTGATCAGTGTGCGGGTGTCAGGTAAGATTTTACGCCTGGGCGGTCGACATTCTTTCGTTATACTTGGGGGTTGCCTAAACAAGTTTTTAGATGTAAGAGACACAGTAAATAAGCAAGACAGATAAATACTCAGTGTATAGGTGGGACGTAAGATTTTGTGCCTAGGCCATTGTCATTCTTTCATTTTACAAAGGGGCGTTCTGAGTGTTTTCTGTTTTCATGTGATTTCGTTTTTATTTTCTGGCTGTGATACTGGACTTGATTGATTTTTGCTATACGATTGGATTTTATTTGAACTGTTGATTTCAATAACGATTTTAGATTTTAAAATGTAGCTAGTTCTACATAATAAACCCTATTTAATAACTAGTTTGTTTTCCAAAATCATCCAGCCATACAAAACTTTGCATATGTATAATATTGTTTCTTCTTTGCACACGCACAATTAATTGTTATATCCCTAGTTGTTTTTAATCTGGGTACATCTTTCATACAAAAATGCCCATTCTAATAATAATAATAATAAACTCTTTATTTGCACTTAAAAAAAGTATACAAAAAAGGCGAGCTTATTGCCACATGGTAATGTCTTACAGCTAACCTAAAACATAGTGGTACATGCGCGCATAGTGAAAATAAAGATTATTACATAACATACAGACAAGTGGAAGAATTTAAGACTAATAGTGGCCGAGGAAAGGAAATTGGGAGAGGAACAGGAGAGAAAGGGAAGAACTGGTTACTTCTTAGAAAGGTAGTAATCCTTAAGGTGAGTCTTGAACGATGGTAAAGAAGGCGAGTTTCGTATATTTGCTGGGAGATCGTTCCAGAGTCTTGCACCTCCATTCTCCTTTGTTGATGAAGCTTAAAATTATTTGACAGCAGCGTCAAACAGGTGGATGGCCACTATAAGGCAGCAGACAAAGAGGCCGATCAAAACAAACGCGGCAAAGATCCATTGCGGAAGAAATTAAGGCGATAAGAAAGACCTGGGGTGAAATCAAAGCCAAAACGAAAGAGATGTATTGTTGAGGCCCTGTACCTCATACCGCAATGACATTAGCTAAACAAGTAAGCGAATCAATTCATAATATTATAAATATACAAACCTCCGCAAGCATAAGAATCACATCAAAAGGCCAGTCCATATTGCTCATGTCAGGCGCTATCTTCTTGAAAAACGACTTGATCTGATTCGCCTCTCTCATAATCTTATTGGCAGCTATTTGTATCTCATCCGGAGTTCGCAGGACCATTTTCCTCGAGAGCATTGCCGTTATGTAATACCGACTAACGCGCTTTTGGGCCTCCGTAATGACAAATTCGAAATTCTTCGTACGCAGGTGGTTGTAATCTTGGAAATAATCGACGAGCGTCTCGTAAATTGTATCGACCGAGACGGATGATTGCAACCATTTCGGTGTGAAGAGATCGTCGAAATGGGTCGATAGATCGAGGAAAGCTTCCTCGAGAAGAAATTGTGCTGCTTCGTCCCTCAGTGCCTGTTGGGAAAAAAATATTTCTTAGTGCATATCTTCCGCTCACGGGAGGAACTGCATATATAGAAAAAGAACAAAAATAGAAAAGTATCTATTATGGCATGGGACGCAAACATTGTTATTCTAACTTGAACGAAGTGACAGAACATGACCTACCAGCGGGGTGACCTTATCCTTTGGAGAAGATGGTGAGTTGGGATTACTGAGCACTCAATAACTCAATTAACACTCCAATAACTACAGATTCGATTTCAAATCTGTAGTTATTAGATGCTTTAAGAGGATGCACATTAGGGTAGGTCGCTAATGTATAAGGAAAAATAACATTTATTTGATCATATTGTAATAGTGACATTATGTTGTCTTAGGTCTATACAAAAAAATATTGGCTATAAAAAGTTAAATTTAGTCATATCTTTAGCCCGCGCATGCGATTTAAAGTTTAAGAAATTTTCGAAAAAACCACATTTGGTTAAGAAATATTACATAAAATGTGTGAACAATCAACAAAAATGTGGGTACAAAAAAGGTACCAAAATGTGGTAATAGAAAACATTAATACCTAATAGAAAACATTAAACCTTTCAACCCGAGTCTATACGAGCGTGCATTCGATAAAATTAATTAAAAAAAAAAGTAGTAACCATAACATAAAACAAATGTTATGTCATTAAATACGTTTTAGACATAAAAGTGTTACATATTTCATTTTTTGGATTCCGTTGTCTGACCATCAGTCTAATACAGTCTAAGTATATGTCCCCATCGATTACCACAACCAGTTTTAAAGCTATCCACATGAAATTTGGCATAGACAGATCTTGCTTAGCCATATCACCCAGTCTCTTACCTATTCATCGCCAGTATGTAGAAAAATACAGAAAAACTACACATGGCATGGTTAGGTCGACTGATCTTACTTTATAAGGTCCAGGGTTCAATTCCCGGCTGGATTACTATTTTCTGTTGGGATAAAATTAACAGAATTGCATTTCAATTCTGTCGACCGAATGCAACAAGACACACCCTAACACACGTGTTACATGCACACATACATATAGACACTTCATAATAGGGTTGGTTAAAAGAGATTGTCGTATGATGATTAACCCGTCCATTGTGAAATTGCACAATATAGAGTATAAAACAATTGTACTCTTTATCTGATAAGGTTTTCCAACATGTGTTAATAAAGGTGTTTATAAAGATCTACAATGCATATGTGAGACTTATTCTTGAGTATGGCCTAGAGCAGCTCTGGAACTCCTACTTAAACGAAGATGTAGATGTCCTGGAAAAGGTGCAGCGAAGGTTGACCAAAATACCAGAGGGCTTGAATAATAGGAATTATGAAGATCGCTTGAAATTACTTGGACCGACTACTATCAAACAAAGAAGACAAAGAGGGGACCTGATTGAGACGTATACAATTCTCTCAAATTATGGGTTATAGAGAATATTTACAAATTCAACATCAACACAAATCTTCTAGGTAACAGAAAAAAACTCCACCATGCAAAATTTTAATCTAATCTTCTAGAATGGTAATGTGGAATAAACTACCATTTGAAGTGATTATTGCAAGCTCCGACAATCAATTTAAAAACAGACTCAATTTGTACCTAAAAACTTGTTAATATTGTTTATTTTACAAATCTGATCTGGACGTATCAGCAAAGCTGCCTGTGCAGAATAAATAAATAATCCAGATAACTCATGCTTGGCGGTTAAAGGATTAAGTAATGTGGAGACTGCCTTGGTGATCTAATCTGACCAACTTTTAATTTATTTATTTATTTTGTTTGTATGCGAAAATAATACAATTATATGAGTATCTAGGCCTAGGAAAATAATATAATTATATGAGTACCTATGCCTAGTCAGGCGGTAAAAGCCACATGGGCCTGTTACTAATTTCCTACACCACTATTAGTTGTAATCAATAGTTAGTTCTTAATTATTATTTATTATGTATATTATGGATAAAATAATACAAACTAAAAAAAACATATTATAATATGGGAACTAATTCAACGAGGTATAGGCATGGATTTCCTGCATGTAGGACTCATTTTAAATATATCCGTTGAAGCATGACACCAATTTATCTATAAACAGATGAAATAATCCCACCTGAAATGTTTCCAGTAACTCCTCGCACCGTTTTTCTGCAATGGGATCATGTTTTGCAGGAGGCCAATAGCGTCGCTGAGTTTGCTGAGCCAGTCGACACATTTGTTCGGCGTTGTTCACAATCGTAATCATGTGATGCGTGAAATACACTAAGCGGTTCCGATCAGCAAAGTGAGAATTCTGTAAAAATAAATTAAATATTAATAAGGTAAAACCTAAAAGTATTTAGATATATGGGCTGGTTTTGCACGACAGGTAAGCAACACGAATTAACTAATGGAAGGTACTTCAAATCTAAATCAGCTGTCGGTATTGCCGCGAAAAGAAACAGAAAAATGAGAGAAAAGGACATGATTTTATTTTACCGGCCTACCAACCGACGAGGAGGTAAAGTATAGTGAATGCACTTATGTGTGTCTGTCTGCATGTGTGTATTCCTCCACAATAGCGTACAAACGCTTCATCCGATTGAGCTAAAATTTGACATGAAAGCATCATTTGATCATGGCAAGAATTTAAAAGATTGTGGTTGAAATCGGTCCACGAGAGGGCGTCCTAGTCATACTTCAATCTCGAAATATTGGACTTAGAGACTTGAAATTCGGTACACATGTAACTTGATGGTCTGATATCACATTATGAAATTGTCAAGCAAGCAGTGGCAGTGAAAGGGGTCATAGTAATCAGGTAGCCAATGAACTGTTTTAAAGGGAACGTGACCTCAGCCGATTATTATTATTATTATTATTATTATTTATTCTGGACAGGCAGCTCTGCTGATACGTCCAGATCAGATCTTGTAAAGCTAAACAATATTAACAAGTTTTTAGGTACAAATCGAGTCTGTTTTTAAATTGATTGACAGAGATTGCACTAATCACTTCAAATGGTAGTTTATTCCACATGTCCACCACTCTATTTGGCAAAACGTTTTTAAGAGGATTAGATTTAAATTTTGTACGGTTGAGTTTTTTGTTGTGACCTCGAAGATTTGTATTGACGTTGAATTTGTAAATATTCTTCAGTGCAGGTACATCGTAATAATGTGTTAGAATTTTATATGTCTCAATCAGGTCCCCTCTTTGTCTTCTTTGTTTGAGTGTAGTAATTCCAAGTAATTTCAAGCGATCTTCATAATTCCTATTTTTCAGGCCCACTGGCATTTTGGTTGCTCTTCGCTGTACCTTTTCCAGGATATCTACATCTTTGCAAAAGTAAGGGTTCCAGATCTGATAGCCATACTCAAGAATAGGTCTCACATATGCCTTGTAGATCTTGATAAAAACCTCTATTGATAGATGTTGGAAAGCCTTCCTTATTAGATAGAGAATAGAGTTGGCTCTTTTAGCAATTGCAATTATGTGTTTCTCCCATTTGAGATCATCAGTAATTGTTATTCCAAGATCTTTTTGTTGCTTGACTGCTTCTAGTTGGGCGTTTGCCAGAAAATATTGTTTGTTGGGGTTGCTTTTCCCGATATGAAGCACTACACATTTCTCAACGTTTAAGGTAAGCAACCAATCTTCCGTCCACGCTTTGATCTTGTCAAGATCTTGCTGAAGCTGTCCACTGCATAGAATAGGATTGGCGAAGAATTTTGTGTCATCGGCAAAGTAGCTGCTCTGCGATGTGATTGAGGCTTGAAGATCCGTAATATACAAGGTGAACAAAACCGGACCCAGCACTGACCCTTGGGGTACACCACTGGATACAGTGAAATGTTCAGATTTAAAGTCGCCTACTTTCACTTGGAAGGTGCGACCAGTTAAGAAGTCTGATATCCAACTTAAAATTTTTCCTCGAATTCCGAGATGTTCAAGTTTTTGCAAAAGTCTTCTTACAGGAACTCTGTCGAAGGCCTTTTCGAAGTCGAGATATATAACATCTGTCGGTATACCCCCATCCCAGTTCTCAGTCCAGCGGTTGAGACAAAGAAGTAAGTTGGTGACTGTGGAGCGCCCTGGAATGAAACCATGCTGTTCATTTGGGACAATTTTGTTTTGCGATATAAATTCGCGTAATTTTGCTGCAATGATTCTTTCCATGGATTTGCAAGCAATGCAAGTTAAGCTGATGGGACGGTAATTGGAAGCAGTGCGCTTATCTCCTTTTTTATAGATGGGGGTTACAATTGCGTGTTTCCAGTCTGCAGGTAATTTCCCTGATGTGATTGATTGCTGCATAATTACAGCTAGCGGTTTACTCAACTGACTTGCACATTCCCTCCAGAGTAAAGCCGGTAAGTTGTCTGGACCCATGGCGGATTCGACGTTTAGCATTTTTAAGGTTTTTTCCACTAAATCTGTACTAATATGAACATCATCAAAACAATTGTTAACCCTGGTCAGGTTAGTTAGAGGTGGTAAAGGTCCATCAGGTTCGTAAACGTAGGCATTATTAAACTGCTTAGCAAAAATTTCCGCAATATCAAGAGGGTTGCTTGTGTTGGAGTCAGTTGTGCTGTTGTAGAGTTCTAGTGGAGTAGAAGCTTTGGATTGAAGTTGCATCTTGATATATCCATAGAATGATTTAGCTCCATTGTTGACGAGGTTTCTTTCGAAGTTTTCTCTGGATCTTCTAATTTCTGAGACAAGTCGGTTGTTAATTATTGGATATTGCCGGTAAGAAGAATCATCTTTTTTATTTTTGTAAATATCCCAAAGTTTCCTTTTTTCTCTTGATAAATTATGGATATCTCTGCTAATCCAGGGTTTGTTAATTTCCTTGGGGCGTTTTTTATGTAATGATGGTGGTGTGTATTTATCCAGAGTGCTTTTTACTGCCATTTTGAGGTTTTCCCAGTTGACATTAGTGCCGATGTTAGGATGTGAAGGATGGCTAAGATCCATTAGATGCTCCTCCAACTCAAGAGATTTTCTGATGAATTCAAAATTTGCTTTCCAAAAACATCGTCTCGGCTCTCTGCTTTCTACTGGTATAGCAAAGTTAGTCTCAGCTTGCAGGTTGGCCATAATCGCAATATGGTCGCTTTTTCCAATATGTGACATGTATTTGACATCTGTAATAAGGCCTTGGTCGTTGCATAAGATCAAGTCAAGTAGAGAGATTTGCTTGTTTCTGTATCTTGATTTGATACAGAAACTTATCTTGATTGACTTGAAATTTGAAACGTAGACTCCTGAGGGTACACATAAGCGTACCATTTGAAACGTAGGCCCTGAGTGATCAAGTAAGGGGCCATCCACATATTACGCAATCACCAAGGGGGAGGGTGGGTTGGAGCTGAGGCTTAAGCTTGATTACGTGGGGAGGGGAGGGGGTGCCTGTCCTGATTACGTAATGATCTTTGGTCACCGCATTGCAATTTTTTCGGTCTAAACCTGCACGGAAATACTGCAGTCCCAAGCCAAAGATACCCCCCCTCCCCCGCACGCACGATGTGCGTAGATATTCCACGCGCTCGTCTGCGATTGAGTCGCCCGGGCCTGTTCCTGGAAGCGGTGCGGTCTAAAGATTGGGATTTTTAAAATAAACCAAAGATTTTGAGATTTTGTAATTACTTTAACCCCTTGAGTATGATACGACCAAATCTGGTTCTGAAACAATTATCCGTTGAGTATGATACGACCAGATCTGGTTCCGCATTTTTTTCACTTCTTTGACGTTCTCATATTTATTCATAATTATGTAATTGTTTTACAAAATGATATTTCAATATTCTATATTCGAAATTTCAATGCAATCATTGTGCAGTTGTTTTTTTT
>CALYMY010000633.1:0-21496 GCA_944548615.1 Micropterix aruncella | reverse complement strand
TATATATATATATATATATATATATATATATATATATATATATATATATATATATATATATATAACAATATTACACTGTTTTTTGCAATGTTTCTTTATATTTTTTTAATATAGGTTTACCCTATTTTGATAACATTATTCAATCTTTATTATAAACTTCTCTGCCAGAAATTAAGATTGAAGTTTCTTCTTTCATTTCATTGAGCATATGGAGGTTTTTTTATTTTTATTTCGATTTAATGGCTCGTTGATAACAAACTCAGCCAATTGTATCATATTTTAAATGTTGGTAGCATATATTTTAAATTTGTATCATTATTTTAAAGTATCATTATTTTAAATTTGAATTATTTCGTAATGTAACTTTCATTTATAAAACGGCTTTGCCGAAGTGATCAATAGTTTATTTTTTTAGTTTTTCGCTTAATTCGTCTCAATTAAAGGCATTTTGTGTTGCATGAGGATAAGCCCTATTTATGAGATATATGGATGAATAGTGATCGTTAGTCGACTGCAAAAGGACCTTTAAACTTACATTGCACCGTCGAAAGTCGTGCACATCCGTAAGTATAACTCATTCAAACATAAGCATTTCCCAATACAAGCTGGGATTTCCTTCGCTACTTTTTAAGTAGCTTTTACTAATTTTATTTTAAATAAAAACATCATCCTATAAACGGATTTCTTTACAAACCTTATCAAATATAACAATATTATACTGTTTTCTACAATATTTCTTTACAATTTCTTTAATATCATACAATTTTATATAGGTTTACCCTATTTTGATAACATTATACAATCTTTATTATAAACTCCTCTGCCAGAAATTAAGATTGAAGTTTCTTCTTTCATTTCATTGAGCATATGGAGGTTTTTTTATTTTTATTTCGATTTAATGGCTCGTTGATAACAAACTCAGCCAATTGTATCATATTTTAAATGTTGGTAGCATTCGAAAGTTGAATTATTTCGTAATGTCACTTTCATTTATAAAACGGCTTTGCCGAAGTGATCAATAGTTTAATTTTTTAGTTTTTCGCTTAATTCGTCTCAATTGAAGGCATTTTGTGTTGCATAAGGATAAGCCCTATTTATTTATTTTTTATTTATTTTTTTATTTATTTAGTAGTAACACATCTAGTAAAAAGTTAATGTCATATTTGATTAAGATGTTAGCAAGAAATTGATGCGACATTATTTTTATGATTGACACAGTCGCCTAACTAGGCCTAGGCCTGTTCTAAGGCAGACTTTTAATGATGATATAAAGTGTGCACTCTCGACTCTATAGTTAGTACTTATTTTTAAAACTACAAATATTTACGCATATACAAATATGGATAGATACTTATATACATCTATAGATAAAATATATATCCATATATGCACACATACACATACATATATTTATACGAAAATAATAATAAAACCAAAATAAATAAAATAAAAACTAAAATAATATACATATTATATAAATCAATTACATATTGATATGACGCTCACATACCTATAATAGTCATTTAAAATTATCATGGAAAAACTAAATATTAAGTACTAAATACTATCATTCAAAATACAACAGTCAACATATTCCCTAAACCGTCCCTACCCACCACAAACAACCAATCAGTTAGAGATTTTTTAAAAGTGGATGTGTTCTCACTACTTTTAATTGCGTCGGGAAGATTGTTATACATTCTAGGGCCAATGAACGTGAAATGGCGCTGGCCAAATGTTGTGTAAGATCTTGGCACCATCATATCACCAGTTCTTGTTGCTCTCGTCTTTCCAACTCGTTGATTATAAGGTGTCATTTTATTTTTAGTATATATTAGGGCCATGCGAATATAAAGCTGTCTTACATCCAAAACCTCGGACTGGATGTAAAGAGTGTCTGACGGAAATCGATACGGTTTACGTGCGATTATTTTTAAAATACATTTTTGCGCTACTTCTAGAGGGTGTAGAGTGGACCTTGTACAACCGCCCCATCCTATAATACCATAGCATAGTAATGACTGACACAATGCATAGTAGGTGTTTTTCAGTGTTCTCGGGTCCACAATATCTCTTATTTCCCTGAATATACATGCGAGAGGTGTCAGCCTGGTGCCAGCATCCTAATGACAGCCGGGAATCCCTTTTGTGACTCACAATAGCCCCCACCCCTTTCTCCACCCCCCCCCCCCTTCATGTAACTGGCCGAATTTGACCAGTTACATTTTTACTTCCATTTGTATATAAGAAACTTACTGATGGTTTGATCCACCGATATCGGTTAAATATTGAAATGCAAAATGTATGGTATATTGAGTAAACCAACGGTATAACTCATAGTTTTACTTTTACTCTCAGGTCACATATAGAAAACGGGCCTAAGTGTGATGTATCAAAAACCTTAAAGTGTTTACGAACAACTGCTCTGTGAGTCACACATATTTAATCACGCATACATAATTGATTTTTGTAGTCACTAATCACGTCTACTACTTCGGATAAGCATATTTTACTAATGGAATAATCATTCAGCTTTCTGCAGTTTTGTGATAGATTTGAATCTGCTTCAAATCGTTGATGATTCACTGTGTTTACATTATTTGAAAGTGGACTATAAAATAACGTATAAAAAGAAGCATTAAGTATTATAATAATGTTGCCTGTTAATCCTGAAGAAATATGTTATGGGTATAAACAAGTCTGAGCTAATGGCTCCCTAGTCGTCGAGATAATTCGTGAAGCCGGTGTATTTTAAAAGCATGCTATATCAAATTACCAGCGCTTTTACGTGATTTAAAGTTTAAAAATAGAGTTTGCAACTGTGAGTACTAAAACAGCCATCTAATATTGTTAAAACCTACTGAGATGACGGGTTCACTCGTTATACTTGACAGATCCAGCTGTGAATACTATAAATCATTACTTTGCAAATTTCATGTATAGATTAATAATTTCTTTATTGTGAACTGTAAGTAGGTCGTACAAAATAAATAGGCTATACATTTATGTTTACCAATCAGGCGTCAATATTTATTTTTCTATAATTAAATATATATTTTCACTTCGCAAGTTGAAGGAAAACAAATTCGAAAAGTATTTCGTTTTAGGCATATTAACAAAAATAATAATTATATTATTTATTTACAAATTTAGTAAATTCCCATTACTATATATAAAGTAAATGTCAGTTTGTTTCTAAATTAAAATGTCAAACTTCGAATTATTAGGCTATCTACGGTTTGGCAGATTTCGAACTAGAATGAAATATAATTGTTTGAAGTTAAAAATGTTTGAGAATTACAATAATAATATGTTATATTATTTATTGTCAAAATCGTTTAAAAAGTCATTCACGCTGTAATGGCATTTATTTTTGAGTCAGTGATTTAATGTATGTTTGAAACCTGGTTGTTGCCTTGATTTGATGTTTTGTAGAATAGCGTTAATATATTTAAGGTGATTCGTCGCGGTCCGACGAAACTATTCTGATAATAGATGGCGTTGTAAGCAATATTAACAGAAAAATACGATTTTTAGCTCTCTCAGTGCAGTAAAAATTACGAAATAAATTTACCGGGAACTTTACATATACACGGTTCGATGTACTTCGTATCACCGCGATAATCAACCGCATTACGAAATTAATGGGGAAAACAGACCAATTTCGATTCAGATATAGCGAATTTTCATCTACGCACACAGTCTCGCGGCGAACGGCAGCTCGCCTTTACATAAATTACGCTCTTATGCAGTCCACGAAAGAACGTATTTCGCTAAACAATTATTAGACCGGCTGATCCGAGCGGTGCTGCCAGACGATACCAATATATTTAGGTATAAATGGAATTACTTGACTTGGAAACTAAGAACCTTTGTAGGTATGTAATTGTATACATTACTATGTACCTATACATAGTAAAGACCGTATAACACCCTTCTGGTGAAATACTAAAAGAGTCAAGGGTTATGAAATTGAAGACTATCGCGTTTGTTTGACATTATAAAAAGGTTTAAAACGAATTTACCGCATGAATTTTGTAGCACCCGACGTTTCGGTGACGTTGCAGTCTAACTCTTTTAATCTACTCTAGACAACGGCGACTGCAACGTCACCGAAACGTCGGGTGCTACAAAATTCACGCGGTAAATTCGTTTTAAACCTTTTTACGAGTCAAGGGTTGGTCATAGTGGTAGAAATAAATATATTTTTTGGAACGAAGTTTATTCAAGGCGTGCAATCCGCCGAAAACGACAGACGAAATGTCCTTACGTTGACTGTCAAAATAAGAACAAAATTCAAAAGTGTTGCGAAAGTCATATTTAGTTTTAAATATCACAATAAAGATTTATAAGAGAAAATTGAACGATTTATCACAAAATGAAATCGGTGCGGTATATCCCCCTGTATATTTTTACGGCAACATTTCTTTTTGTTTTTAATAGCCTAAAAACTAATTTACCGCGTGAATTTAGTAGAACACGATGTTTTGGCGCTGTTATATATATATATATATATATATATATATATATATATATATATATATATATATATATATATATATATATATATATATATATATATATATATATATATATATATATATATATATATATATATATCTTAATATATATAAATTACGTGTCACGTTGTTTGTCCGCGATGGACTCCTAAACTACTTAACCGATTTGAATCAAATTTGCACACAATGTGCAGTTTGATCCAACTTGAAAGATAGGATAGCTTACGTCTTAATTTATAGTCGCGATATTATTTTATTGCAATGTCTATTATTTGACATTCGCAATTATCTGTTAGTTCCAAACGATTTTAACAGATGGCGTTATCTATTGAGTAATCCATAGACGGCCAAGCGTTATTCTAAATTCAAAATATTGTGAAGGTGAATACAGTGAAATTATTCCTGCTTTTTAATTATTTGTGCTTCATTGTTCAAAACTCTTTAATTAAAATATATACATGTAAGTATTATCACATAGTTATAAAAGTGGAATAACTGCAGTATAGGAACCTCTCTCCAATTTTTTTCATTTTAATGCTAAATCTGGAAGAAAATTGTGTCGGTCGCTATAAATAAGCGAGATATAGGCATTCAAAGTTTAAATTTTAAAAACAGGCCAAAATAATATAATATAAAAATGGATGTTGGTATATCTGTATGCCCGTCTGTCCGAGTTTAATAGACTCCGAAACCGTTTGACCGATCACCATGAAAGTTGGCATATATATGTATTTTTTCATGGTTAAGGTTTTTATATATATCCGCTTTGTTGCAACTTTCAACTAGACGGCGCTGCAGCACACCAACTTCTATACTGCTCAACCGATCGCCATGAAAATTGGTATACATTGGTATTTGAGAACAGATATAACACGGGCAACGCCGGGTAATACCACTCGTATATATATATATATATATATATATATATATATATATATATATATATATATATATATATATATATATATATATATATATATATATATATATATATATATAACAGCGCCAAAACGTCGTGTTCTTTCGAATTTGTTTTCCTTCAACTTGCGAAGTGAAAATATATATTTAATTATAGAAAAATAAATATTGACGCCTGATTGGTAAACATAAATGTATAGCCTATTTATTTTGTACGACCTACTTACAGTTCACAATAAAGAAATTATTAATCTATACATGAAATTTGCAAAGTAATGATTTATAGTATTCACAGCTGGATCTGTCAAGTATAACGAGTGAACCCGTCATCTCAGTAGGTTTTAACAATATTAGATGGCTGTTTTAGTACTCACAGTTGCAAACTCTATTTTTAAACTTTAAATCACGTAAAAGCGCTGGTAATTTGATATAGCATGCTTTTAAAATACACCGGCTTCACGAATTATCTCGACGACTAGGGAGCCATTAGCTCAGACTTGTTTATACCCATAACCTATTTCTTCAGGATTAACAGGCAACATTATTATAATACTTAATGCTTCTTTTTATACGTTATTTTATAGTCCACTTTCAAATAATGTAAACACAGTGAATCATCAACGATTTGAAGCAGATTCAAATCTATCACAAAACTGCAGAAAGCTGAATGATTATTCCATTAGTAAAATATGCTTATCCGAAGTAGTAGACGTGATTAGTGACTACAAAAATCAATTATGTATGCGTGATTAAATATGTGTGACTCACAGAGCAGTTGTTCGTAAACACTTTAAGGTTTTTGATACATCACACTTAGGCACGTTTTCTATATGTGACCTGAGAGTATAAGTAAAACTATGAGTTATACCGTTGGTTTACTCAATATACCATACATTTTGCATTTCAATATTTAACCGATATCGGTGGATCAAACCATCAGTAAGTTTCTTTCATACAAATGGAAGTAAAAATGTAACTGGTCAAATTCGACCAGTTACATGAAGGGGGGGGGGGTGGAGAAAGGGGTGGGGGCTATTGTGAGTCACAAAAGGGATTCCCGGCTGTCATTAGGATGCTGGCACCAGGCTGACACCTGTATGCTGGCATCAGGCTACCTCCAGCATTCGTGTACCATGCTAACACTAGGATGCCGGCATCGGGCTGACACCAGGATGGGGGTATAAGTTAGCCATCAGGAGGTTGGTAAAAGGCAGGTAACAGGATGGAGGTACCACAATGACACCGGGATGCTGGCGATAGTCTGGCACCACAATGTTGACACCAGGTTAGCATCAGGATTCTCGTATTGGTGTTTCACCAAAATGTTAGCGCCAGTTTGGCTGCTCTGATGCTGTTGCTATCAGGCGGGTCAAGGATGCTGGTATCAGGATAATACCAGGATTCCGGTACCAAGAGCTAGTCTGGTACCAGCATCCTAGAGCCACACAGGTACCAAAATCATAGAGCATAATTAGTGTCAGCATCCTGAATCCAGGTCTACATGTCTGGTCATATCTATGCTTCAGGATGCTGGTACCAGACTGGCCCCAGGATGGAGGTAACAGCTCCAGGAAGCTGGTACCAGATTGGATCAAGGATGGATCAAGAATGGAAATCACTTAGGATTTCCTGGCAACCACCTGGCACAACCTGGCAACATCTTAGTATCATTTGGCAACCACCTGGCACAACCTGGCACCACCTGGCACTGCCTGGAAATCACCCGGCAACCACATGGCATAACCTAGAACCACCTGGCAATACCTTGCACCGCCTGAAAACCATTTAGGATTACCTGACAACCACCTGTCACTGCTTGGAAACCTCCTGGCACCACCTGGAACAACCTGGCACCACTTGATATCGCCTGGCACCACCTAGAAATCACCTAGGATTACCTGGCAACTACCTGGCACTGCCTGAAAACCACCTGGAACCACTTGGAACAACCTGCAAAACCTGGCAAAACCTGGCACCTAGAATTACCTAGCAACCACCTGACACTGCCTGGAAACCACCTGGAACCACTTGGAACAACCTGGAAAAACCTGGCACCGCCTGGAAACCACCTAGAATTACCGGGTAACCACCTGTCACAAAATACATACGACATTTTTTTTTCTGTTTCAGTTAAAACTAAACCAGTCTACTCCTTAATTAAAATACAGTGCAATTCGAAAAACCAAATTTGATTTAAAATATATCATTTGAATTTCACAAAACATTTATTTTATATCGAAACCTAGGATTGAAAAAGTTCCTAAATCCTTATGTGGCGTACGTCGACATTTGTGTTCTTGACACATATGTTTTGCCACGATCGTTCGCTGCCGCCCTGGACCCATCTCAAAAAGAAAAGAGTGCTAGTAAAAATGAATTGACCAAGGAAGTCCACATGTTTGTTCTTCACACATATGTGTTGCCACGATGGTTCGTTGCCGCCCTGGACTTATCTCAAAAAGAAAAAAAATGCTAGTGAAAATGAATTGACCAAGGAAGTCCACATTTGTGTTCTTCACACATATGTGTTGCCACGATTGTTCGTTGCCGTCCTGGACCCATCTCAAAAAGAAAAGAGTGCTAGTAAAAATGAATTGACCAAGGAAGTCCACATTTGTGTTCTTCACACATATGTGTAGCCACGATGGTTCGTTGCCTTGCCGCCCTGGAACCATCTCAAAAAGAAAAGAGTGCTAGTAAAAATGAATTGACCAACGAAGTCCACATTTGTGTTCTTCACACATATGTGTTGCCACGATTGTTCGTTGCCGCCCTGGACCCATCTCAGAAAGAAAAGAGTGATAGTAAAAAGATTTGACCAATCAAGTCAATAGAATATGGCCCAAGTTAGATACATCGTTAGCTGGATCAATGAATATGTCAGCTACTAACACGAAGCAGCTCCTGCCTAAAGTACGCTTTACGCAGACTCAAAAGTCCTTTGGATATTTGAGCTATAAGCTCTTTAACCAGCTGCCACTCTCCACAAGAAAGATGGAAACAATGGCGCTTAAAAGATTTATTAAACAAAAGCTGCAATCCACACATGCTTTCTATAAGGTGAGTGATTTTTTTGAGCATGCCAAATCTTTCAAATGGGAATAACGTTAATATGTAATTTTCAGGTACCTCATTATAGATTTTATTGTTTAATAATAATATTATAAATTTAATATTTAATATGTAGATAAATTACAATATTTAACGTAACATACCTGATCATATAAATATGTTGTTTTTTTTTCAATTTTGTTTCGATACTTCTTATTGCGTGGTTATTTTTTGTATAGAGTGCCTAAGATGACTATTAATATTCTTATAATAATTATTTATTTTATATGTATACTAGCTGACCCGGCGAACTTCGTACCGCCTAACAGTCAATGAATGTCGTGTTACAGATTAGCTGAACTCAATTTATGATTTATTAAAGTAATCCAATTAATACAAAATAAATATTAAGTTCACTACTTTATTAAGATAATAACAAATAAAGAAATATAAAAGTACAAAAATTAAATATACCAATCGCGTGTCAGCAAGACATGATTGAATTAAACTATTGTGCAGCATGCAATGCACTCGGTTTAATTCTCTTCATTGAAGCACCTTGTGATATACGACATTTTTTGTTTTTTTATCAGGCGCAAGAACAAATAAAGCGGATGATTTGCCGACACGTGAACATGCCACGTATAACTTACCATGGGAAAACACGGATTTACATTTTGTATGAGAAAATGTTTTTCTTTTATTTTAATTTTTCACCAACTTTCCAATTTTTCTTTTTAAGTTATTCTGCTATTCCGGACGGAGACAAATACAACAAATCAAAAACCATAAAAATCGGTCCAACCGTTCTCGAGTTGTGTTCGAACAAACCCGACTCTGTTTTATATATATAGATATATATAAAACAAATATGTATTGGATTTTTTTTCCCCAAAAAATCTAATGTTTTGGAAAATGTTTTTTCTTTTATTTTATTTTTTCGGATTTTTTTTTTTTTGGAAATAATATGTATGGTAAATGTTTTTCTTTTATTTTATTTTTTCGGTAATTTTCCAATGTTTTAGTAGTTATTATGCTATTCGGGACGGAGACAAATACAAAAAAACAAAAACCATGAAAATCGGTCTATCCGTTCTCGAGTTATAACAAGCGCGGTTTCACCCGCGTGGTGAGTAAAGTATTTTATATTTTCGTTAATTTTTCAATGTTTTTATATTATTTTGCTATTCGAGGCGGAGACAAATCCAACAAATTAAAAATCATGAAAATCGGTCCATCCGTTCTCTAGTTATATATATGTGTTCGAACAACTATGTATATTGTTCGAACAACTATATATATATATATATATATATATATATATATATATATATATATATATATATATATATATATATATATATATATATATATATATATATATATATATATATATATATATATGTATTTTCGAATAACTATACTGTGAAATGTATGTAAATTGGAACTAAGTATTTTTTATGATGATCTCACTAATAGCTATTATACCCTATAGTTTGTAAGGATACATAGGTACGGATGTATATGATGATTGATGATAATGCAAAAGTTATAGGTAGCTACTGCAATATACTCCTATAAACTATGTTAAACGATTTATTTAGGTCAGCATAAACATGCAGATTTTGCGATTTAGAAACGCGTGAGCAAGCCACATATAGCTGGCCGTGGGAAAAACACGGCGTGCCCAAATGTATACCTGCTACCTTTAAGGTTTGACCTTGCGATTTGTTGATAGTCATTGAAAATGCAACCTTTAATGGGAACTGCAGGCGTTTAAAATTAAATGGTAAGTTATTGGGTATAATTGGGATACGTGGTATAAGAACATTGTTTTCCTTGGCTTCTCCAGTTAAGATTGTTGCCTTCACAATATGCCTTCCTAGTTCGGTGACTCGCAACCGAGTACCGTTGCATAATCTTGGCGCGTCCAAGTTACGCATTAACAAAACGGGTACACCTACTTTTAATTACAACTTATGTGATGGCACCCCAGATAACTCCAAAGAGTTTAGGAACTCCACAGGGTAAGTCGTGGTGTCATCGGATTCATGTACTGGATTCAGCTCTATTTTTTAAATTGTATTTGTCTGCCGTTTAAAGCCGACTTTCGTCAAATTAATATTTCTGCTTTAATAGTTTTATATCTACATATATTAATATATTACTAGCAACTGACGAATTCTAATATGCGATAATTAGCTTTAATTGTTAAGTCATGCTTTTATTGTATATTCTGAATGAATAAATTGCATAGTGAATACTGAATGAAACCGACGACTTCAAAGTAATTGCTCAAGAAATATTATAAGTAATTTTTCATCTGAAAATGAGAAAATTATGTACTTTGTGATAAGACATTTTAAATCAGTTTTAGGATGTGCATCATCAGATGTTAACTTCTAACCACTGTATGAAGCAGAAATCGCTTAAAAACCAAGATCGACAGACATACAGATATTGTGTATTATAAAAATGTAATGAAGACTTGTTTAGACAAATAATAGGTTAGATACCATTTTTTTAAATGTATATTTCTAATGAGGTAGTGTTATAGTACTTTCCGTTAGTTATTGGCATACATTATATTTAATATTACTAGCTAAATATTGATAAATAATTTAATTAAGTGTAGTAATTAATCTAAAAGTTTTCTTTCTAGCAGAATGTAAAGTAGTGATGTGCTATCTAATTTAGTATAAATAGAGTAGTTCTAAATTAATTGCTATGTTGGTTGCCATTTTTAAAATGATATTAATGAAAGTAATTGACGCGAAAAGTAATTTGAGTAATAAGGTCTTCAAAAAAGGTGGTAAGGCGTTTTGGATGATTTATTAACCTTTAGTTGGTTCTTGGCATTCGCTCAGTATTCATGTGTGCCTCCATAGTTTTTTTTATTATTTGATAATTTATTTACCTTTCATCACATTGAATTTAATGTTGAAAATGAAGAAAATTATTAGTAACTATAGTCATAAATCGTTGATCAATAAAATTATTAATGCATTAATTGCATTGTTCGCAATCGATAAATCCCGCATTGAAAATAACGTCGTCATTCAAATTAGTCTCTTTTACAAGTGCTATTGCGTAATCGTCGTTGGATTAATGATGTTCCTGAAGTTCACTTTCTTTTCGCTATACGCCACGCACCAAACATCGGTTTTGGGATACGCCAGCGAAATGATCTTGTGCTCTTTGATTGCGATTTACGTCACGTTTGCTGTTGTGCTCAACATAATAAACAGCCGCTTGAATATACGCTTCGTCTGCTGCATCAAAGACCTTAAAGATTTGACAAATCAATGCCTCTTAAGTAACATGGATTCATTTGTTACCACTATAAAGGCCATGGTTGTATTTATTTTAGTGTTTGCAATATCTATGCATGTATTCTACCTTGGATATGGCTACATTAAACATGGAGTTTTTATTTCGACATTCTGCAATTTTGTAATTGATTTAAAAATGCTGCAATTCTTTGATGAGATTTTGTCAATTACTTTGATTTTAAATGACTTCAAACTGCAGCTGCTGAATCGCTGGGAAACAGCATGCAAGGATATTATTAATACAAATAAAGAAGTGTTTAGAACTACGAATTTCATAAAAATAAGAAGTCCTTTAACAGTTCTTACTGTATTCCCAGTTAACGTAGGAATAAAAAGATGTCATAAAAATACTGAAGTCAAATATTTCACTCAGTTATATTTGAAGATTTATGAAACAAGCGCTCTGGCAAATTCTATTAATACTCTACAGGTATATCTATAAGCTAATTTATTTATTCAAACGTACTAATATATTTATACCCCCGCACGGAACAGTAGGGCGGTGTCGACTACAGCGGGTGAACCCGTCACGCCAGGCTGGTATAACGAAATGTGAGCGTTCATTCAGCCGTGGAATGGACGTAGAAGACTGAGACAAGACAATCTACTGCCTAGCTCCGCCAATAAGCCCGTACGGCGAGGCACCGGGAAAGGTACCCAGCGGGCAGCCTGGCCCCCTGACTTCCAGTTTGGAAGGATATCTCAGTCTGGAATTAGCCTTCAGGATACCTCCTACCTCCTGACTGGTTACAGAATCGAGGTCGCTTGCGCAGTCCTCTCCTTTATGAAGCGGCGATTCGGTGTCAACCGAATCTATCGCGGACTACGGCATCCTTTACCCGGTTTATTCACCGGGATCAGGCGGCCGAATGGTCGTTTCAAGATCAGTTGCCATAACGTTAACAACCACCCCCGCTCTATTGGAAACATTACTAATCGCAAATTTCCCTGGATGTTAGTTGGAATGCACAATCGATTGGCTGACGCCGCACAATGCGCAAACCGTCCAGAGCGCCCGAACGTTGACTCCTAGGGGAGATTAGCCCGCATTCCAACATCTTATCCTGGCTCTCCCTTCTGCGTGGAGCCGCCGGATGGGTGTTGACCCGTGAGTATGACCGACCCAAGACAAATGGGTCTTCGCGGCCAACTCCAACAGGGCCCATTAGCTCTCACCCCCGCACGGAACAATGCACCAGTGCTCAGCTGAAACCAATGGCGTAGAATTTGCAGCTATGATGTCATTAGCTGCCCAGGCCTCGTTTTGCCTTTCAGGCCGTTAACAAATCATCTTGCAGGCCGTTAACAAATAGTTGGGTCGAAAAGTGTTCATGGATGTTTCTTTCAAAGATTGCGCATCATCGAACTTACTTTCTACTTTGAAAAGAGCAAATCAGGCCTCCACTTTCTTCTCTCATGAGACTGACCGCTTCGAGAGCTCTATTTGCCACCAAGAGGGTCTCCTTCGTTCTCCATAGCCTACAATTGAATCGACATTAAATATATTTGTTATTTTTTTTTGTTGCAGATGGTATTTTTTCTTTTGCAATCTTTCTGTATCCTGATAATAAATTTTGCCCACGTTATATATTTCCAGGTACGAAAAAAATCAAAATAACATGTTCTATAATTTCATTAATGAAGGACTTTCTTTTAATTCAGACTAACAGCGTTTTTATGACCGTCATCTGGCTGCTACACCACTTGTTAATATTCGGACTCGAAATACTGGCCTGCGATCTACTCAAACAAGTATACATGGATTGTTACTCTGTCGTAGATATCCTTTCCGTGAAGCAAGAAATGAGTAGGCATACACTGTTATATTGTAAAACGTGTAATTTTACCCTTTAGCTACTATAATTATGTATCGTTTATAATTTATTCAATTTCAGACGTGAGCGAAGCAACTGAACTGCGTTACCTGAAAACACTGATGAAACATCATCAAATCAAAATATCAATTTTTAATGATTTCGACGTTGATATCGGTTTGGGTATAATGATTTTAGGTAATGTCATGGCTTTTGTTTTTGTTTTAATACAATTTGATAAAACATAATTTTGTTTATCATGTTTTCGTTTATTTAATTATAATAATTACTTGTTAATTAGGCAGTTTATTAGTTTACCTATATTGGAAACCTACATCAAAAGAAACTGGCGATATATTTTTATAATGATTTTATTTTCAATCTATATTATTTAAATGAATATACATTTTACATACAGACATATATTCATACATACACATGCATACCTACCCATACAGATATACAATTTCTCCAATTTTAGTTTACGTATTTTCAAAAAATCTCAACAGATTGTAGAAACGTAATATCTATGTACATTTAAATTACAGTCTGTCCGTTTTTAAAATATCCAAATTTATCACCTGCTACATACAGTTCAAAGTTCTTTATTATTGCTGTTATGATATGTCGATATGCAACATTTTAATACTGGCGATACTCAAAAATCATTACCAACACCGCAAATTAAAAAAATGAATGAAAATATGCAAGGTAATATAAAATCAGAAAAAGTCAAAATAATTCAAACATGCTACTTAAAATTGTAAAAAAAAATCTAAATATTCCAAAAATTTTAAAAATTACCTAAAATTAACAAACACTTTTCTAGTAAGAATTGTTTTAGTAGTTTTTTTAATATTTTTTTTTATTTGTTGTGTGGGGCTTTTCTAAGGTCTTTATGAGCCTTGTATTACTGCGACCATTGCTGATCTATTGTGTTCGCCACCTACTATAGTTCTGCGCTAAGCCTCGTGTCATTTAAGAACCGCAACAGGCTTTTGGCGCCAGATTGTTTTACCTCCGCAGATTGGAGGTAATGACCACCGAAGTGGGTGTATCTTTTACGCATTAACGGGCCACACTCGCACATGAGGTGCAGGGGAGTTTCCCTTGCCTCTGAGGTTGAACATTTTCAGGCCTCAATACCCCGTGAGCGCCCTCACCAGTAATTTGAATAAGTTTTCCACTTAATATTTTTTGTGTAAACTGTTTTTTGAATAAGCTTTCCACATATGTAATAATATTTTGTGTCTGTGTACTAAACCAAACACAGCAAGGCATGCTGTGTTTGGTTTAGTACATTTTATAAAAAAAATATTTCTCGTATTATTGGAATGGGTATCTGAAAACTTTTTATAATTTGTTTCTTTATTCTTAATAAACTCAGTCAGTAACTTAAAGAGATAGACTGAGGTTAAAGTAATATTTCCATTTTTCTTTTCGATTTATTTATTCTATGTAAAAATAATCATCAATATATTTCGAAAGATAAAAGTAAAAGAGAAAAGAAATTGGTGCTCTTCGGGATTTTACAAAGCCACTGGGCATAGGCTTGTATGTATACTTACCTGCATACAATATTTATTTGTGCGTTTAAGTTTTATTGAGTAGAAAAAAATAGAAAATTATTGGGTGATCTTTAATAATTGGTGACATACATATTGCTGATTCTATCTGCTGATATAATTGTTCGGGATACAAAGGTATTTATAAAATTGTAATGAATGCCTCCAATTCTTTTCTAGTCATGCTTTTAGGCAATGCAACACGAATTATGTGTATTCCTTTTACTTAGGTCTTGTGCGTTTATTGTGCGTGTCGTATATTTTATGTACCTTTAGCGTTAAGTAAATGTAGTGTATTTTTCCGAATGATGTCTTCATTCTATGTTGCGTGTCTTTCTTTCATTATTTCTTGTCTCGTAATCACGTTTCAGAGTCGTCAGAGTTGCGCTGCCTCTTTTTGATTTGATATGATAGTATACAGAACTTTTCTAGAGAAAAGTTGTCTAAATACGCATTATCGTTATATAAATATACCTATTATATATTATTACTACTATTTGATATAATAAATAATACAATTATGAGAATACATATAGTTGTACTTTGAACAAAACCGACTTTTTAATCTAACTTTTCAATCCAAATTGTTTTAATTTACACTATAAAATTGATAAGACAATGTCCTTATTTAATATTATACACAATTGTATTCATTTATTTTTTAATAATGTACTTATTTATTTAATTAATGTATTTATAATAAAAAAAATATTTAGGAATTATTTTTAAAGCGCTATTTTGCGTCACTCCTAACTAGGCAGTGCCTGTTCCAAGGAAACCGCCAATTGTATATAATATTATTTAAAATTTTAAAGTTAGTTTTATGAAGAAATGCTATAGCTAATTTAAAAAAAATAAATAAACAAAATAATCAACCGCTCACTCCGTAACATCCGATTGGGGACATTTATGTCGGCCGCATAAACACCGAAACGTCCGCTACCGGACAAAGCGCTCGCCGCTGCGAAAAATGCAATTTACGATTCGAAACCGCGTCGTACTATATGCTTTCTGAGGACGCAACGATATGGCCAAAATATCTTAATTCAAGATTTCTGTGTGGCAATATCGAACGGCGATTTAAAAAGTGAGCATAGACGTCAAAACGGCAGTGTCCATCGGCCACCGCCGCGGCCGCGTATAGTTCCGCGAAATGGTTGATAAAAACAGTGTTTTGTGCCATTTACTGGAGAACAGTGAGTATATGCATTTTTAAGTAGTTTAGGCATGAGGATTAGTCAATTGAGATAGTCCATTTGCTGTTTTTCACGAATTTTTAAAGAAAACACTTCGGCGAAAACAAACGGCTCGCGATAAAATGGTTGTTATTATTTTGTAATGTTTATGAAATATCCCGATATATTGCGAAATATGACGTAATGTCGCTTTAATTTACTAACAAAATAAGTATTGCTTCATTTACATCCTAAGTTATCACATAATTAGGCGTATTTTGAACATTATATCTTGTTTTGTAATATGAATCGCGCAAAGAAACTTGTTTTGATAGTTCCATAGTTTTTCGATGAAATCTGACTCTTTGGAGTATAGTAATTAGTTATTAGACATATAATAAGTCTATGATAAGACAATATAATTGAAAAAATCTAACGAATTTTATATTATGAGCATTCAAAGTTTATTATTAAGTTCGGACGCGGAAACTCTCAAAACTTTAGATTTTTCTATAATATCAGACCAAGCTCAAAGTTCTGGTGTGATTTCTAAGAAGTGTGATGTAGTAATAAAGTTATTTTGAAAGAATTTCATATAAAAAAATACTATAAGTAGTCACAAATTAAAAAAAATTTTTTTTTTTTACGAGAATACATAAAATTTTTCTTGGCTGAATAAATAAATATTTTTGTAAGCAAATAAGTAAAAAAAAATATCGTTTTGGTAAAGCATTTAATAAAGAACATAACTGTATTTAAAATTTTTGCATATTTTACGTATTTTGTGACAAAAAAATCGAAATGATTTTATAGGCGAGTTTTTTCAGTTTGCCAATTTTGTAATATTTATTCATTATTGTGTTAATTGTTTTACGTGATAAGGTTATAATGTTTTATATGTCAAATTTCAATGCGATCATTTTTCTCTTTTTCTTTTTTTAATCCGTTTAGTGGTTTATAAGTTATGATCGTTTTTCTCAAGGCTGTTGACTCGCCACCGTTATAAAATACGCAGTGGCGGAAGCGGTACGCGGCCTACCCGCAAAACAACGGATTGACAGCTCTTCAGTCTACCCTGGACAACGGCGGCTGCAACGTCACCGAAACGTCGGGTGCTACAAATTTCACGCGGTAAATTCGTTTTCTATCCCACTCCCTATTTTACATTTTTCTTTGTAGAGAGAACTTGTATGAGTGTCTGAAGCTTAACGATCGCGTATATCGCGTCAATAAAGTCCAATTTGAGCGAAAGAAGGCTGATTTGGTCATATTCGGCTTAAGGTGTAGTGGAAACGGCGGGACAGCCTCGCCGAGCGGGCCCTTTTATGGCTTTATTAGTAATAATTTCGGGGGCAAATGCGCCGTTAAGAAACCCTTCCCCGGCGTCAGCTGCCCTTAATACTCATTACATAGAGGAGTAAACCGGTGGAGTAGAGACCGCCATAAAGCAGTTGCCCACTTGTCTAGTTATTACAGCACGCATGAGTTTTGTCCTATCCGCACGGCTCAGTGAGCCATTATAAATTTAATATGTTGTTATATGGAGTGTATTATAATATATATATACATTATATTCGGAAGAAAAATATGGTAGCCTGTTAATTCCGCGATTCTATTTGACTGTTTGTCTGTCTGTCTGTCTGTCTGTCGAATCCTGTCTGTCGAACCGGTCATGGTAAAATGTCCATATTTATATATAAATGGATGTTGGTAAATTTGAGCTTAACAAACTTAGACACCGTTTAACCAATCAACAGCAACTTTGAGACATATTAAATGTATATTTCACAGAAAAGGTTTTGATGCTTTCCCATTTTGTTGTAACTCGCTACTAGATGGCGATGCAGCACATAAACTTCTATAACATTTAACCGATCGCAAAAATCATATCGACGACAAAACACAATAATTCTTGATTTTTAAATGCCGTCAATCTTCAATAATAACAAAGTTGTTCTTGTTATGTAGGCGAATGAAATTTGTGTCGCACAAAACTAAAACTATTTTTGGACGCCTCAACTCTCACAAAACATACTACTGCAAAAATCAGACATTGGAAGATCAAAAAGACATGCGCGGCGACTGTCAGCCAGTAGAGCTGTTGAATCGTTTCAAGAGTGAGACGCGCAGCAGGAATCTAATAGAATCAAAGTCTATATTTCAAAAGCTGCTGAAATATCTGAAAAACTAAATGCACGCCGAAAAGTGGCCGAATCAGAGCCTCTACGTAAAGAGCTGCCAAAACAGCTGAAAATCGAAATGTATACGAGACGAGATGTTGAAAACCTGCTAGCAGAGAAAGTTCAAGCTCCTACTGTAAGGCTCGCTGCAACACCTGAAGAGCAAGACAGACTACTTGAAGCTGAACGCTAACGACAGAGTCGATTAAGAACGAGAATCGATCTCAATAAAACGGCGTTCAATTATGATAAAGACTACTGTTACAGTAAGCGTTGCGACGTTGTCAATAATTTGTCCTTCCATCGTCGCGCTTTGAAGTTTCAGAAAGTAACTTGGAAAATTTATCAAAAAATACACACATATTGTTGACAACATATCCAAATAAGCCAATAAATGATCAATTTGGTTTCAAACAAGTTAATAAATGTGACGCATATTTGTGTCCGCATAATTATAAATAATATTTTAACACCCTACGTTTCAGCGAAACTACTGCTGTTGCATCGTAGATTATAACGACGGTGGGGCGACGAGTTCGTCGCGCGGGAATTTTGAAATCCGTCATGCACATAACACTTACTGTATCTTGCGTTGGGTGTTACAAACTTAACGTGGTAAATTCGATTTTATCTTATTTATTTGGATTTCAAAAAGCACAATTATTTAACTGTGTTCTTTCGTTTTCTTGCTATTAGTAAACGTCTTGTTACCGTAAAAATAATATTACCATAAATTACAATGTGCTCACTTATGATTTTGTTGCTTAGTGGCACTTTGTAGATTGAAAATTACAAAATTTCTATAAAAAAATTGATATATATAATAAATTCATATTTAAAATATGACTTGAAATAATTATATATGTTTTGATTACTATGGCCAAATTACAAATGTCTAGTTTATTTCTTTAATAACCGATTTTTTGCGCAAATTTTTATGCATCATTACGAAAATATCATGGTTATACTATTTAATCCATTTTATTTTATTTTAAGGTTAATTTTAGACTAGTTTAACTTTATTGGCTGGCAAGTTTTAACTTACTATTAAATTATTAGTAATCGTACTATATATATATATATATATATATATATATATATATATATATATATATATATATATATATATATATATATATATATATATATATATATATATATATATATATATATATATATATATATATATATACATATATATATATTTATATATATATATATATATATATATATATATATATATATATATATATATATATATATATATATATATATATATATATATATATATATATATATATATATATATATATATATATATATATATATATATATATATATATATATATATATATATATATATATATATATATATATATATATATATATATATATATATATATATATATATATATATATATATATATATATATATATATATATATATATATATATATATATATATATATATATATATATATATATATATATATATATATATATATATATATATATATATATATATATATATATATATATATATATATTATATATATATATATATATATATATATATATATATATATATATATATATATATATATATATATATATATATATATATATATATATATATATATATATATATATATATATATATATATATATATATATATATATATATATATATATATATATATATTTATATATATATATATATATATATATATATATATATATATATATATATATATATATATATATATATATATATATATATATATATATATATATATATATATATATATATATATATATATATATATATATATATATATATATACATATATATATATTTATATATATATATATATATATATATATATATATATATATATATATATATATATATATATATATATATATATATATATATATATATATATATATATATATATATATATATATATATATATATATATATATATATATATATATATATATACTTTTTAGAATTGATCAATAAGATGATTATAAAGTAAATAATTATAAAAGCCACTTACATCGTGACGAAGGATTCCCTTGATCGGATTCGGGAATGCTTTAGGTGTTAACGAGAATGATGAATGCCTCTCACTTGCGGAAAGAGGAGTAGGTTTAAGTTAAAGAGCTGACTGCTTCCTTTCATTGATATGAGGGCATGTCACGCTTTTAGTTTTAAGTTTTCAGCTGAATATTGATCGCAGCTTCTTTATATCGCACCTTTAGAAAATAAAAAAACGAAATTCGAAATTTTAAATTCTTCTATCTGTCAAGTAGCTCGTCTTGTCTTGTTATTTCCCCTGAAATAATAGGAAATTGAGTGAGTTTACGTATAAAGAAGGATTGTAGCTTAATTTTTGAGATAATTGGATGAAGGGTGAGCGTTTACTAGTTGAAAAATGGGCCCAACTTAAACCTACTCCTCTTTCCGCAAGTGAGAGGCATTCATCATTCTCGTTAACACCTAAAGCATTCCCGAATCCGATCAAGGGAATCCTTCGTCACGATGTAAGTGGCTTTTATAATTATTTACTTTATAATCATCTTATTGATCAATTCTAAAAAGAATATATACACAAAACTATCAAATATTTTTATATATATATATATATATATATATATATATATATATATATATATATATATATATATATATATATATATATATATATATATATATATATATATATATATATATATATATATATATATATATATATATATATATATATATATATATATATATATATATATATATATATATATATATATATATATATATATATATATATATATATATATATATATATATATATATATATATATATATATATATATATATATATATATATATATATATATATATATATATATATATATTATATATATATATATATAT